>PVLC010005367.1:0-76995 GCA_004027655.1 Graphiurus murinus | reverse complement strand
AAAAAAAAAAAAAAAAAAAAAAAAAAAAAAAAATAGGGCCTGGTATGTAGTTTGGAAATAGAATGCCCCTGGGTTCAATCCTCAGTTCCAAACAAACAAATAAACCAAAACCCCCATATCCTCTAGCTACCTCCTGGGCACACAGCTAGGTGACATTTCCCACTATAATGGGGTATGGCCATATGCCCGAGTGCTGCCCACCCATGTATGTTCCCTCACATTCTTGAAGGTGTCCTGGATTAGATGAGAAACTATATAGACCCCTATTTACAGTCCCATCTGGAATATCCCTGCCCAACCTCATTCAGCTATGTTTCCCCAAGATAAGATTCTCCCAAAATTCCTTCTCTGGGCTGGGGATCAAAATCCCCTGAAGTCAATCTTGGAATCACGGGCCAAGTCAAAAGCCAAGATGTTTATAAATGACTTTCCTTTTGGGATCAGGCAGACATGGGCATTGTGAAATTGTAAAGAATATATCTGGTATTTGTTCCCAGTCCCTGGCAGAGAGCTTTTAAAGCCTTTGGAATTTCCTGAGTGATAGGAAATTGTTATGCCAACAAGGGCCCTAGAGACATGGACAAGGGGGTCCCCAGATACCTACAGGATAGGATGAAGGGTATCAGGAAAGCCAAGCATGTGATTAGAAGGTTAGAACTTTGGGCCAACCTTATCTCTAGGGTAGGGAACTGGAGATTGAGTTTAATCATGTGGTCAGGGGGTTTAATTAATTGTCATAGCAATGAACTCCCATATGCTATGCTCTGGATGTGGTTTCATGTGCTGAAAGTTTGGGGGCCAGTGTAACAGTATTGAGAGGTGGTGGAACCTTTAAGAGGTGGGGCCTAATGGGAGGTAAAAGGTCATCTTCAGAAGGGATAAATGCCCCTTTCACGGGAGTGGGTTAGGACTCTCAGGACTGGATTAGTTGCCTTGAGAATGGGTTGTTATAAAGTGAGGCCGCCTCACATGTTTGGTCTCTTCTGTATGCCTTGCTCGTGGCTCCTTGGATGCGTCCCTACCGTACGAAGTGGTCTGCCATGGTATAGCACAGCAGAAGGCCCTTGTTAGATGTGGTCAGCAGAGCAAAGGCTTTTCAGCTCCCCAAACTATAAGCTAAAGTAAACTTCTTTCTCTCCTAAAGTACCCAGTCAGATATTTTGTTATATCAACACAAGACAGACGAAGACACCATTTACAAATCAGGACAGTGAGGCTGTGCTCAGGCGCGTCCAGGCTGGTGAACCTCGTGATGTCCTGAGAGAATGGTGTGCCCAGAGAGGGTGTAGGAGCGCCAAGTCCCCACCTCACCCCTTGCTCTACGTGTCTCTTCATTTGACTCGATCAGACTTGTATCCTTCATGATAACTGTAATCATAAATACAGACTTTTCCTGAGTTCTCTAAGTTGTAGCAAATTACCAAATGTGAAGGAAAGGAAATGGGAACCCCTGAACTTGTAGACAAGTCAGAGAGAAGTGTGGGTGGCTTGGGGACCCACACAATCTTGACGGGGACCTTGCTCTTTCACTTGCGGGTCTGCATGAACTCCAGGTGGCTGGCTTCAGAACTGAATCGAATTGTTGGACGCCCTGCCGATGTTGAAGAATCATGTCTGGATTTCTAGTTTCTTTTTCTGCTGGATCGAACCCAGATGACGGGGCCGAAGGACTTTGCTTCTAACTTCTCCACAGCTCTGTGCGAACCTGCTGCTGCTCTTACTCCCTCACTACCCAACAAAGAGAACTCTCTCAGAAAGAGCAGCTATGTCTCTTAGAGCTGGACACTGCCGTTTTTGTTATTAAGTAAGGATTGGAGCCAGGGAGAGGAAAGGGAGGAATTCGACCCTCCTGTTTTTCTTCCTACAGATACTCTGAGGCTGTGCTTAAGTTTCCTTATAATTCCACAGTAAAAGCTGGCAAAGAATGTATAAATGTTTGTGAAGGTCGATGCTCCTCAGAATACTTGGTTCTACTGACTCAGAGTCAGTACCCTAGGCTCTACACAGAATACATGGACTCACACTGGGTTTTTGTTGTTATTTTTATGAATGACAGATTGCCGGAAAATCTCCTCCTCCCCTACCATCTTAGATATTTGTGTAGATGAGAGGTCTGAAGAAGGCCAGTAAAACATGTATACAGATAAAATTTAATAAGCACATATCCACTTTAGTGGGAGAAAGGAGGGTAAGAGCTTTGTCAGAATGAGGGCACCAGTCAAGAACACAGAAGAGAGAGTTGTGAGCTGGAGAGAAGCAATGAGTGAGTGGATGAACCAACAAGTGAGTGCACGAGGCACAAATGGATGAGTGAGTGATGAATGAATACGAGGATGAATAAATGAATGAGTGAATGGATGAGTGAGTGATGAATAAGTGGATGAACAGGTGAGTGAATGAATGAGTGAACAAATGAGTGAATGGATGAGTGAGTGATGAATGAATACGTGGATGAATAAATGAATGAGTGAATGGATGAGTGAGTGATGAATGAATACGTGGATGAATAAATGGATGAGTGAATGGATGAGTGAGTGATGAATGGATGAGTGATGAATGAATAAGTGGATGAACAAGTGAGTGAATGAATGAGTGAACAAATGAGTGAGTGAATGAAAACCTAGGGCAAATCCTGGTAAGAGATCAGGCAATTAAGTCTAATAACCATAATAGCCCAGGGACAAACCTTTTCTACATTGGGGATTGAACCCAAGGGCATTCTCCCTCCAAGCTACACCCCCCAGCCCTATTTTATTTTCCATTTTGAAACAGGGTCTTGCTAATTTGCTGAGGCTGGCCTCAAACCTGCAATCCTCCCAAGTACTAGGACTAGAGGCATGAGCCACCATGCCTGGCGCTCATCTACTCTTCACTAGAAGAGAAACATTCCACTCAGCATGGACTTTGAGCTGCGAACATACCAGCAGGATATTTCTTGCCTTTAGCAGCAAGGTTTTCCACCTACTTGCAGAAACTGCCCCAGCAGGGAAACCTCCAGATGTGGCTGGTATTAAAAAGCCCAGTCCTGCTTCTCCTGTCCATGTGGGCTTCAAGTGGAGATTGAAATGGGGTTCATGTCACCATGCAGGACAGCCAGGCATCACACAGGAAGCTCCGGGCATGGGGATGAACTTGAAAGATCCAAGACATCTGAGATCAACTCATTTAGAGTCCACTGATTCTCCCCAGAGGCCAGGGAGGCCAACTTGAAGTGAGGGGCCTGGAGGCACCTGTCCCTGCAGTCCAGCAGGTGACCAAGAAGATGGACGCAGACTGGCTTCCACCCAAGAGCGCTGCTCTAACAGCAGCATCCGTGGGGCACCACTGAGGTCCCGATGGACTCTCAGGTCATTCTGCAGCTCCTGCCTTTGGAAGGACCCCTTTCTTCCTCCTCACTTCCATCCCCCTGGCCCTCCCAGGCGCCTCGCCCCTCCAGGGCCTCTCTCTCTCCAGCCCGTTTCCTGCGCACGTCCCTGCAGGCATGGCTGACTCCTGCAGTCCGCTTGTGTGTGGCTGGGAGTTCTCTTCTCAGCCATGGGGCTTTGGCCTTGATGCTTCGTTTCATTGGTGACAGCCATTGCTCCTCAACCTCAAGTCCTGGTCTCCCCTGTGTTGGCTGCAGGAGCATTCTATCTATGGGAGGAAATGACGAGGTGCCTGTCTGAGCCTAGACGGTGGGAGGCAGAGGGGTTTTTAGTAAACAGGAGACTGCAGGGAGAAACTCTCATGTCCTCCGCAGATAGGACAGAGTGACCTGACCCATCAGTAAGCAGCTAGCCGGGCCAGCACCTCCTCGTGGAATCCACATCTCTGGGCAGCAGCCAGGTGAGCTGCACATGGCCGTACCTGAATCCACGGGGATCACAGCCCACAGCCCTAAGGAGGACGTCTGGGTGAATGCATCCAGCCCTCTGCTATCTGGTCCTACTGAAGGGCAGCACAAACAGCAAGGTGCAAAGGAGCCACTTGCTGGGAGAGCTCGGACACCGTTGATTTATTTCTGTATCTGGGTCTCTATGTGCAGTGAAAGCCCAGAGATGATGCTCAGACTTCCCTGTCCCTGCGGACAGCAGATTCTCCAGGGGATGAACCCTGGCTGAGAAGAGAAGGGCACAGCAACCATCCTGACTCTCAGGGCAGGTGACCGGCAGGGAGGCTGTGCTGCCAGGCTCTGAGGCCACTATGCAGGCTGCAAATATGACAGGGACAAGCTAGTTCCAGGGACGTGGACGGCCTTAAGTCACAGTAGCCAAAGCCCAGCCCCGGCAGCCCACCTGCTCTCCATTCGAGGCAGAGGGGCTACTTAGGCCACCATGGGCTGACCTCTCCGACTACCAGCTCAGTAGCTTGCATGGCCAGAAAAATAAGCAGCCTAGCGGGAGCTCAGGACAAAGCAACATGCTCTGGGCTGCCCTTTCCCGCTTCTCCAAGCTCAGGCAACAGACTCTTCCCAAAGGAAGATTGTTTTTTAGAAGAACAACTGACTACTTTTATTTCCCTTCTCTCCTAGAATGACAGGGGCAAGGGCACAATAGTGGCCGTTAAAATGGCACCTCTGTCTTCTGGGCCTAGCGCTCTTTCGGTATCTCCAGTCCATCAGCCTGTCTTATCCAAAACAAGTCTGTGGCCCCCACTCACCCTGCAGAATGAATACAGCCATTGAGGAGCACACAGGAGGTGCCAGCTCCTTGTGGAACACACGAGGGGAGGCCAGGCGACCACACTGGGATTTTTTTTATTTCTGGTGTCAATAATCTCACAGCAGGTTGTGGGGGACAGCTTGATTTTCAGGCTCTAGATTTTGTTTATGACCTGGAGGGTTACTACTGAAGCAATAGTGAGGTACTGGTCCTGCTTTTCCAGGACTTCAGGGTCTCACAGGGCTCTGTTTAATTGGGGTAAGAGTTTGTTGTCTTCTCGATTTTTGACTTGATCATAAAATAATATGAAACTGTCTTAGAAAAGTTCCTGTGAATGATGATCTCTAAGAGTCCTTGTGCTCTAAACACCTTCCATTTGCTCTTTTACTTCCTGGACTGAGCAGTCTCCTGGTCCCCTGATCCTCCCAGAGCATGGTAATAGCTGGTGAATGATTTAGGCATCTTGTAGCACCTGTGTATGCCTCTTTAATACAAGTTATGCGTCTCTTATCTGAAATGCTTGAGACCAAGAGGGCTTCAGATTTTGGATTTTTTTCAGATTTTGGAATATTTGCATAGGCTTTACTAAGCTGAGTATCCCTAATCCAAAAACCTAAAATCTGAAAGCTTTTATTTCCCTTCTCTTTCCATACTCACAAAGTTTTGGATTTTGGAGCACTTCAGATTTTGGATTTTCAGGTTAAGGCCACTCAACCTGTGTTGTCTTTTTGCATTGCAGGCCATCTGCACATCACCAAGGGATAGACCTGGGGAGGAGGTGGAAGGGAACTTTCTAGTTTGTTTCACTCCTTAATGGCTATTATCCTAAAGAGGTTTGATAATGACAGAGAGTTGAGTCATGAAAGTGGGGTTTGGAATGATTTTAACATTTGAATCACTAACTCCATACCTGTCTTCAATATCTGTGGAGAATTAAGATTTGATTTCATTAGAATGCTCTAAATGAGCCTCTATTTCTTAACCAAGACCTCTGGAAGTCAAGCCACAGGTTCCAAGTTTTTTATTTAATATAAAATTGACAAAGTAGAAGCCGGGCATGGTGGCGCACGCTTGTAATCCCAGCATTTGGGAGGCTGAGACGGGAGATCCAGGTTCGCAGCCAACCGCAGCTACCTAGTGAGGCACTCCGCAACTTAGTGAGACCCTGTTTCAAAATAAAGAATATAAAAAAATAGGGTTGGGGGTATAGCTCGGAGGTAGAATGCCCCTGAGTTCAATCCCCAGTACTACAAAAAAAAAAAAAAAAAAATTGACAAAGTAGAATTCTCAACTCCTCTGCAGAGTTAAAGACTGTAATTTGCAGTCCTGAGCCATGTCCATTCTTCCCAAGCCCTGGATGCCACTGGCAGGTCAACCCACTCATTGCTGGAACCCTCAAACCATGGAAGCCAATGATGTAATTCTGGGGACACTGTACAAAGGGCATCCCCAGTCCACAGACTAGAATTTCTTAGAATCTATAGGAAAAGTTTGCATAGTCATAATAAGGGACTCGAAGAGTTGCTTTGCAAGACATAAATCCTTATTAACTTTGTGGTGCTGAAAGCATACGGAATGGTCCTAATTGGAAAGTTGAAGGGATTGAAGGGACAGGACATATGAACTATGAAAAAGAAGGTCTACAGTATACCTAATTGTATAAAGTCTTATTTTCCTCCAGGGTCCTTAATGACACAGGTTTGGGTGAATGAGAGATAGAGAAGTTATTCTAAGAAATGCTCACAGGCAGCACTGGAGCAATAGCAGACATGCCCAAGGATGCACAGCGTCTGGAGGGGTTGCTGCTTCACAGATGGGTGACAACATAGCCATCAAGAGCAGTTTATGTAAACTGTTGAAAGTAACATGACATTTCCAACTATCATCTGACAAAACAAAGATCAATTCAAGCCCGGTGTCAGCAGTCACTTGGTTGACAAGGCAGAGAACCTCAGACTCACTGGCTGATCTGAAACAGCCTTCACTACCTGCTCCTTCTCAGGCATGTCTTGGACAGATTCTGAAAACCAGCTAGATCTGAACCTAGAATCGCCAAAGGGAATAATCCTGCAAGGCTGTTCCTTCTTGAACCTCATAATGGATTGGCCAACTAGCATCACAGTCCCCCATAACACAGAATGACCCCTGAGAGAGGCCATGAGAGAGGAAGAAGAGCAGCAAGTAGAGAGAGACTGCCAGGTTAGAACTAAGAACCCACAGGCTGGGGTGTCACAAGCACAGCAGGCTGGTAAGAACCGGAGACTGAAACTGAATGGCCAGATTCATTGGAATTTCCAGTTGGCTGCACAGGGCACTCATCTATCACTAGTTAGACATATATAAGATCAATAATCAATACCGTCCAGAGGCCATCCAAGCCTGCAAGAGAAGTGCAACCCAGCCCCCGTCCATCATCATGTGGAGGAGACAGCTGCAGGGCAGCACTGAGAGCTGAACCACATCCAGGGAGACTTCCCCCAACCCGCTGTCCAGTGCACATGTCCCGAGAGACCAGCTTGAAAGCCAAGTACACGTGTGAGAGCAGATTTTGGTGGGTGGTGGGGAGGCGGCAGATGGGCTCTTGGCAGCTCCCTTGTGGACTAGTCTGGTCATCTCAGGCATAACAACTCAGCTCCTAAAATAGCCACTTCCCTCCTTGCCACGTTTCACCCGATGACAGGCAGTTTGATGGATGATGCTAACTTCTTTAACCAGATGCAAGGTGATCCCTGGTGGGCTTTTCCTGGCAGTGGTCACTTGTGTGAAGAAGCCCCAATTTCCTGAGAGCACACTGTGGGAGAAGGGGGGCAGCAGAGGCAAAGTAATCTTTTACTTCACCCTTCCAAAAGATTCACAAAGGTGAAGTCTGTAGGAATCACACCAGAGACTACAAGGTTTCCATCTCTGCAGCCCGGGTGGCAGAGATCCAGTGACCTCTGGTTCCCCAGGGGCCTGCAGAGAGAGCATCAGATCAGACGCCCATTTCCCCAAACAGCATTCCATCTTTCTGAAAACCCTTTCTTGGAACGGAATCTCTCCCTCTGCATGTCCACTCCCATTAATGGAAGAAAGAGTCCAATATATCAAGTAGCACTTGAGTGGGCAAAGTTAAGCAGTTTTCAGATCACTGGAGAGGGTCTTAGAAGGAAGTGAGAAGAAAGGAGTGTTTTTATAGCAGTACTCTTCCACACTTTGGTGGTACTGGGGATTGAACCCAGGGACATTCTACCTTTAAGCTATACAATCAGTCCTTTTTGGTTTTTATTTTGAAACAAGATCTCTCTAAGTTACCACACATTGGCCTTGAACCTGTGATCCTCGTGTCTCAGCCTCTCAAGTACTAACATTACAAGTGTATACCAACAAGCCTGGCTTATAGGAATACTTTTGTGGGGTTTTTAAATATGTGAAGCCAGAGGGATTTGGCATGAACTCTTATGCCCTAGAATGCTAAAAGTAGTAAAGCAAATCTGGAAGTATTGGGTTGGGAGGTGGGGGTGGAGGATGGGGAAACCAAGAAAAAACAGAGAAACTCGCAACTTGTTACAAATTAGATCAACTTTAATATCCATGTTTAATTTTAACTCATCAAATTAAAAAAAAAGTTGAAAGCAACTTAAAAAATAGTAATTGGCTGATATTACTAAAACTTAAATTGGGGACAACATGTTTTCTCAATTAAAAAAAATTGGTGTGTATATTAGGTGGGAGTAGAGGGGGGATATGATGAATCAATCAAGTGAAACATTAATTTTAAAAAGCAATCTACATTTCAAGTGATGCCTCCATGTCTGAAGTCCCAGTACCAAAGAGACCACAGTTCACAAATGACTTGAAGCCTATCATTGGCCGACTTCAGTGATGAGGCCCCTAAGAAAAACAGACTATTAACTCCATTGAGCAGGCCGCCTCTGAAGTGCATAAAGGAAAGCAAGTGCTTCTTTTTCTTCTTTTTTCAAAAACCCCAACCCTGACTGTTTCTAGTGGTAAACACAGGAACACCCATGCTGTGCAGTGTTTCCAAGAAACACCAGGATGACAAGAAATACAATCTCACATCACACTGGGCGGTAGATCTGCAAGTTCCACATCCAAGTAACTGGTAAAAGAGGTGGCTTATTAAGTCACAACCTAAAGTTTCAGAGACACTTCTTCCCAAAGAAAAATCTCTGGGCAATTGCATTAACTCTTTCTTTTCTTTTTTTCTTTTTCTTTTTTTTCTTTCGGTACTGGGGATTGAACTCAGGGGCATTCTACCTTCGAGCTATATCCCTAGCCCTATTTTTTATTCTTTATTTTGAAACTCTTTCTAAGCACTGAGAGTAAAACTTATAATCAGCCATCTGGAAAAATAAATCTGTCTTCCAGCAGTATTTTACTTCTTTTCTGGGGATCCCAGCATATGCCCCAAGCACATACTTCCTACAACCAGAGGTAACTAATCTTTGAGTGCTGTTACGAGCCAGGTCAAATGCATTTCATTTAATCCTAACAAATCTACCAGGTGTGCATCATTCCCACTTTACTGGCAAGTAAAATGAAGTTGAAACAGGCTTGTACAAAGTCACAAAGTAGAAATGAAGTAAGCAAGTTCTCTGGTTACAAATCTTCAACTTCACCCTTGATTGGCAGGCTACTTAAATAGCCAAAGGAAACTTAGAACTTGAAAGCACTGACTCTAGAGGAAGACATGTCTGAGTTTGGGTTCAACACTACTGAATAGCTCTGTGGCTGGCTGTCAGGAAGGGACATGCACTCCCCCTTCCTCCGTTTCCATGAGTGGAGTTCCACACCACCTTCTGCAAGGGCACAGCATGGGAAGGTACATTTCTGTAGGATCACAGAACTGACGCTTGGGCGGTGGGGGCTGCCTCCTCTCTCGCACACCCTTTGGACTTAACCTGCCCTGGGCAGAATGGGGCTGTCCCATTCTTGGGCTCCCAAATAAGTGCACAATGCTGACCTGGCCAGTCACAGCACTTCCTGGGCAGCAGGGTGCTGCAGGATTGGGCAGGTGACAGAATTTAATCCAGGTAGCACATGCCCTGGCTTTGGGGGGAAACTACCACAAAAGAGGGACTGTTTGAGATAGAGTTGCCAAGGTGATGAAATCTTGCAGTGTGGACCACCATATAGACAGTCATTCTGAGGATGCCACAAGCAAAGGAAAACAGAAAAGGAGACAGATTCCTAACATCATCTGAGTCAATGGAACCAGCCAGGCCTAAAACTTAACTTCCCAGTGGAGCTGATAAAATCCGTTTTAGAGGGCTGTTCGAGCTGACTTTCCATCACTTCTAGCCAAGAGCACTGATAAATACAAGTCCATGTTACACAAATGCACAAAGATTCTTTGTATGAGTTGAGCATCCCTAATCTGAAAGGCTCCAAAATTCAAAACCTCTTGGGCACTAACACAATGCCCCAAGTGGAAAATTCCACACCCAACCTCATGTGACAGGTTACAGTCAAACACATGCATGCTAAAAACAATGTATGAAATTACCTTTTGGCTACATGTATCAGGTGTACATGAAACATAAATGAATTTGGTATTTAGACTTGTGCTCCATCCCCAAGATATTTCATTATGTATATACAAATATTCCAAAATCTGGGAAAAAAAATCTGAAACACTTCAGGTTCCAAGCATTTCGGATAAGGGATATTCAACTTTTATATCATAGCTGCCAGCCATAATACAACCAGATATAAAAATCGAGGTGTTTCTGTGATTTTGATGAGAATAAAAAAAAGAGTTGGAGAATCTAATGAAACCGAGAGATGCCTGTCTGGATAAACAGGCTGTCACAATACCTGCAGCCTCAGTCCTTGGGTGACAAGTGTTGCACTCCGAGGACTGTAGGAATCCACTTAGATAGTCTGTGCCTGTCACAATTCACCTACAGGCCACTGTTTTTGCCAACTAGAAGGTATTGAACACTGAAGCCATTGGCATGAGCTTCATGCTCGTTAAGGCCAAAGGGCTCCTTCACTCACACCTACCTGAAGAGCTGGAGACCCGAGACACGTCCTGGGACTGGATGGAGCGATTGCGACTCTGTTGTCGGCGCCGACCGGAGGCTGACCTGATGGTGCGCACGTGAACCTCGCTCACTTTGAAGAAGGCCACCATGAAGGGCTGCTTGTCGTAAGGGCCATCTCTGCCCACCAGGCCGGCGGCACGAGGATTGATATGGAGTCCTTTAATGAAAACCAAAGCATGCCTCTCTTTATCCCACAGAACTTTAGTCTTGCAACTACACAATTATGTGATTCTCCCTAGTTTCCAGTGTGCTAGTAATAATGAGTGTGAAGGAAAAACGTCATGCATTCTCCAACCTCAGCTGACTCCCTTTGGATGAGCAGAGTCAAATGGTCCTTCAATAATAAATACTGGTGAGGATGTAGGGAAACAGGAACCCTTATACACTGTTGGTAGGATTGCAAATTAGTGCAGCCACTATAGAGATCAGTGTGGAAGTTCCTCAGAAGACTGTGAATGGAACCACTGAATGACTCAGCTATACTACTCCTGGGTTTCTTTCTAAAGGAATTGAAGTCTGAATACTATAGTGATACATGTTTATAGCAGCGCAATTCACAATAACCAAATTATGGAACCAACCTAGGTGTCCATCAACAGGTGAATGGGTTACAAAACCATGGCATATACACACCATGGAATTTTACTCAGCCATAAAGAAGAACAAAATCTTGTCATTTGCAGGAAATTGGGTGGAACTAGAGGATAATATGCCAAGTGAGATCAGCCAGTCTCAGAAAGTGAAGGGCCATATGTTTTCTCTCATATGTGGAAGCTAGAAAAAATTGGGAAATAAAAGGGACTTCAGATAAATGATGAGAAGCACCAGTAGAATAGCAGAAGGGACTTGGGAAGGGAGGAAGGGAAGAGGGAGAATTGATGGAGGAAGCAGTTCAAACAATCCTATGTACCTCTGTGAAGCTGTCGATACCAATTCAATATTATGAACAGGGAGAAGAAGGGAGTGGGGTGGAATGCAGAGGGAAACACACTAGATGTTGTGCACTTGTATCTTTCTGTTACACTGAACCTCAATATGATGCATAATTACAATGCATCAATAAAAGTATATAAAAAAAGCTCAAACCAAGGAGTGGTGCTTCTATTTCTGCTAGTCTTATTCATTCACATTCACTCTTTCTTTCTGATCTTATTTCTCCCCAATCACACAGGTGACTGTACAGGCTGGATCAACAGCAAGACCCTGAGCTCTGCTTTGGTGCTAGGAGAGGGTACCAGAACCCCAGCAAACCCACTCAACAGCAGCTCCTGCCTTTCTTCATCTCAGCTTCCTCCCATGGGCCTCGGCCTGTGAAAGCTGTCCTCCCATCCCGACCCTTAGATCTTGCAGGATGTGGCCTGAGCCTGCCTCCAAGTTCTTGCTGGGAGATGGGGGAGGTTTTGGTTTTCAGTAGCAGTCATGAGGGAACAGTAAATGAGGCTGTTCTGGAGCTGAAGACTGGACTGTAGACCAGGACAATACCACATCTACTGGAGTGGAAATGACCATGGGCCAGATCTGTAGGTATGGGACTCACCATCCCGCGTCACCACGCTCAGCTGAAGCCCCATGTTATGCTGTGGTGTCACCAGCCACAGATTGCTGGTGGCCGTGATGTCAAATTCCAGCCAGCCTTCTTCTGAGGCCCACACGACACGGGTGTCCAACAGAAAGAGGTCAGAGTCTCTGAAAGAAAAAGAAAACAGCTCGGTGAACCAGGGGCTGCCCTGTGGCTCATCCTCACTCTGTCCTATCTTGGCCTTAGGGTAAAAAATGCCAAAGTCACATCATGCTCATCTGCAGGATCTGCCATAACTCTCCCTGCAGTGACACCATACAGGACAGGCACATGTTATAATAGAAGAGACGGAGCATTTGACAAGGCCCTTTAAGAACATCAGGAGTCACCCGAACACAGGAATTCCCTCAACTTCACCAACAGCTTACCAATATTGCTGTCATGCCAAGTCTTTTCTGGAATTAAGGTAAATTAACAAATAAATATCATTTCATTGGTTTAATATTTATTCAGTTTTCCTTATTGCATTCCTTTTTATCTGTTTTGATGCTCTCTATTTGTCAATAGCTTGTTTTATGGCTATAAAGAAAATAGGTAGCAGTAGGGAACAGAACAGATGAGATTAAAATCAGGATCCATGTATTTGTGTTTACAAATTGTGACTTGCATAGATTGGTTTTAAATTAGGACCTGAAAATCATCACACATTAGTGCCTATGAAATAAGGAGAAACAAAAAAACTAAACTGCATCACATTTCTGAGTAATCATATGTTCTGTTCTTTTAGCAAAGCTCCAGGGTGAATCTTGAGCCTTTCTGCAACTGGATGGGGTATATGTTCAGTGATTTCAAAGTTTATCCCAGCACAACTGTGACTGTGAGCAATGGCTAGGTTTTTCTGAGTCCTTTCCTTCCACTGGGTGTCAAAGGGAATTTTAAAATATTTTTTAAGAGACAGAGTCTCACTACATTTCCCAGACTGGCCCTGAACTCCTGGGCTCAAACAATCCTCCTGCCTCAGCTTCCAGGACCACAGGTGCACACCACCATGTGGAATATTTTTATATTTTTACTTTTCAACTAATATAAGCCCAGCGGTTGTGGAAGATGGCGTGTGCGTTCTTTCTGTCCCCTCCCCACTTGTCTTGGGAGGTCCCAAGCATTGTGGATGAGGAATTCTCAGCCTGTACTAAATTAAAGACGTGCATCACAAAGCCAAGCAAAGGGTGCATGACTGTCATCACAGTGCTTGCAGTAGGATTGCAGGTTCCAGCTCAGCCTCAGCAATTTAGCGAGACTCTTAGTAACCTAGAAAGACCAAGTTTCAAAATATAAAATAAAAAAGGGTTGGGATATAGCTCAGAGGCAGAATGCCCCCAGGTTCAGTAGACAGTGCCACCAAAACAAAAAGAGATACGCACCACAATACTAAAAGTGTACAGCTACCTGATCTTTAAATAAGGTAAAAACTGCTTTTATCAACTTTGCTTTAATCAACTTCATAATAATCCTAAAAGCCAGATAGAATAACATTATCTTGATTTTACAGCTGGGAAAACTGAGACCACTGCTAATGAGTGAGAGAATTTGATGAAAGAACAAGTGTGGGACTTAGTTTCGATTCAAAACGTTTTCCATAATGACACACTGCCTTTGGAGATTATTTTTGGAGATTATTACTACAGGCAACCTGTGACAAATGGGTAAGATCCGTTTCTGTTCTATCAAATATGTGTGTGCGTGTGTGTGTGTGTGTGTGTGTGTGTGTGTGTGTGTGTGTTGCTAAGGATTGAATCCAGGGTCATTCTACCTCTAAGCCACACCGCTAGACCTATTTTATTTTGAAAAAGGATCTCACTAAGTTACTGAGAGCCACATTAAGTTGCCGAGACTGGCCTCAAACCTGCAATCCTTCTTTCTCAACTTCCCGAGTAGTGGGATTACAGGTGTGTGCCATCTCATCTGGCCTATCCACTTTTTTTTTTAGGGCAGTGAAACATCTGAGTTAAATATGTTAGATTTTTTTAACATGGGAATCACTTCTGGGCCTTTTGGCTAAGAGCAAGTGTAGACGGGAAATAAACCATTTTTCCTGCTTCTGTGGGACCTTAGAGTTAGAAGGAAATTCTGTTGCCATCTTTCCTAAGTATAAATAGTAGGTACAGCTAACAGAAGGAGTTTACTCAGCTGCTTTGTGGTGTCGTGGGGGCCACAGACAGGCCTGACCTCATGGATGTGTCATACCCCCTGTGGACAAATTACCCCCCATGACTGGGGCAACAACTGCACGGGAGACAAGGGGAGTTCATGGAAAACAGCGAGAGGGATGGCAAGTCCAAAGCTTTGAAGTTCAGATGTAGAAAGACACAAATTCCCTTCTGGAAGGTCATAGAAGACCCGTATCCAGAAACAACACAGGCAGCATGAACAGCATGGTGGGAAAAGGAGCCCTGGTCCCAAAGGAAGCTCAGGACATGCTCATGCCAGAGGGCAGAACTTGGCTGGCACACTTTAAAATCGAGACCCGGAAAGAGCTGCAGGGTACGAGTTGCCCCTGGGTGAAGAAGTATGGAGCTACTGCTGAAGATGGGTTGGTATTTACAGAGCTTTGAAGATGCAGCAGCTACCTGGTCTTTGGGGACTTGTAATAAGGATGCAGAGAAATGCTGTCCAAAGTGCAAGTGTGGAACCACTGGTAAAGAGCTAGAAGGAGCTTTTATTGTTGAGGAGTGGGGTTTACAATCAAGGAAAGGGAGCTCTCCCACAGGAGGAGGTGGGATGTGAAACAGAAAGCCACTGCCTAAAGAAGAAGGAAAGCAGAGAAATGGACAAAAGAGCATCAAAAGAGAAATACCGGGCAAAGGCAGAAGAGAGCAGAAGAGAAAGACTAAACACCATTATGTGAGAGAAACTAAACCTATAGGGTTTATGCTGATCAGCAGATATGGAGAGCCCCATTTCTATCTCAACTCTGTTAGAGGGTCAGGAATTCATGTTTCCATAGCACATTTCTCTGACTGTACCATGAGGATCATGCCAGTCCCATTGCTTCAGAGACCTGTTAAGCAAATGCAGTTTATCAGCTGAGGCTGGACAAATTAAAACTCTGTGATCCAAAGGCACCAAGGTAATACTGAATTCAGATGTTTAGATCTAGGATGCTCAGGTCCTTAGAAGAGAAGGGAAGCAATGCATGGGCTTGAAATAATTGGACTGAGTCGGGTGGAGGAACAACACTGACTCACAGAATGCTTTTAATCCACAGGGCACCGTGCCAAGGGCTGAGGAAATGGAGCCATAGAGAGGGTCTCAAGGTCACATAGGTGTGTGAACTTGGAATGAGTAAGAGGGAGACCAACTCTTGAAGCAAAGGGTTTATTTGGGAATTGCAGAAGATTTCAACATCCATCCTGTAGTGGATCAAGGGTATATCAGAGGAAGATGGGAAAAGAAGAAGCTCCAAAAAAAGAGAGAAGTTCATGTATGTTGTTCAAGACCAAAGACCACTGGTTACAGGAGTTTGTTGTAGGACTTGGCATTGGCTCATTGGCAGAGACAGCTATTGTCAAGGAAGTATATACTGAAGTATGGAGGAATTCCTGGGTAAATTAAGTTCTTAATTGATATCTAACTGGAGATTTCTAGAAATAATTAAAAAAAAATAATTCTGAAGTTAAAGTCGACTGACCAGCATGTTACTCACGAAGACTTAAAGAGTTGAGGTTGGTGGGCACAATTTTCCCCGTGTGGTCCCTTCTATCACACAGCCTCCAAGACACCTGTATAGGTAATATTCCAGGTGGCTGACAGCACCAAGGGAAAAACACAGTGTTTCTTTCTCCTCTTCACCCTTGGAGAAGGGCAGGAGGTACCTGAGCTTCTCATGGCTGGGTCTGACCCTTCGGGTCCAACCATACCCACTAATGTCACACTGCTCTGGTCAAAATACAAATGTGTTTCCCACTAACATTCTACTAAAAAATGTTTTGGCTAAAGTGGAATTTATATGTTTGAAATTGAGACTTACAAAATATTTGATAAGGTGATTCTGTAGTCCTGCTTGTTTCTTCCAAAGACATTCCTTTGCCATTTATGTATCTGCACTTAATGCTAAATTAAGGTACAAAGCAACACACATACATTGATGAATTGACTTTATACTATGCAATAATAAAAATTAAGTTTTAAAATAGAATGATGGTGCACACCTGTAATCCCAGTATTTGGGAGGCTGAGACAGGAGGATCGCAGGTTCAAGGACAGCCTCAGCAAGTAACGGAACTCTCAAGAACCTAGAAATACCTTGTTTTAGAATAAAAAAGTAAAAAGAGCTGGGATTGTAGTTTGGAGGTAGAATGTCCCTGGATTAAATCTCCAGTCCCACATGGAAAAAATAGAATGGAAGTAAAAAATAATTTAAGAAAATGAGATAGATAAGCCCTTGCTTCATACTTTTTCCTTATGTGAGGTATAGTATATGTTTAAACTTTTACTACCAGAAAGATCGAAAAGGAACAGGATATTTGTCTTTTAATTGTTTTATACATATTATTTATACAGAATGATAGATTTCATTGTGGCATATTTGTATATACATAAAAAAACAATTTGATCAATTTTACTGCCCAGTCCTCCCCTGCTCTCTCCCCTGATCCCATTCCTTTACTGTAATGGTCTCCATTCTACTTTCCCCTTTTTTTCCTGTATCCCACAGGATTTTTTCAATATCCCACATATGGTAGAAAACATATGATACTTTTCTGAGTCTGACTTCACTGAAAATCATGGTCTTCAGTTCCATCCGTTTTCCTGCAAATGACATAATTTATCTCTTCATTATGGCTGAACAAAGTTCCATCGTGCATACACACCACCTTTTCTCTATCCATTTATCTGGTGATGAACACCTAGGATGATTATATAGCATGGCTATTATAAATTGTGCTGTGATGTATATAGATAATGCATCTAAAGTATGCTGACTTAGATTCTTGGGGATAAATACCAATGAATGGGACAGCTGGATCATAAACTAGTTCTATTTTTAGCTTTTTGAGGAACCTCCATATTGATTTCCATAATGGCTGTACCAGTTTACATTTCTACCAACAGTGTATAAGAATTTCTCCACCCATTCCCACCCAGCCTCCTAGCCAGAATTATTTGTATTCTTGCTAACTGCCATTCTAAATGGATTGAGATGGAATCTCAGTGTAGTTTTGATGTGCTTTCCCCTGATTACTAATGATGTTGAACCTTTTTTCATATAATTATTGGCCATTTGTAATTTTTCTTTTGAAAAGTGTCTTTTTTGTCTATTTATTTATTGGGTTGTTTGTTTTTTTTAGGGTCAACACTTTTTTCTTACTTCTTTATACATTATGGGTATTAATTCTCTGTTGGAAGAATAGCTGGCAAAGATTTTCTCCTATTCTGCTGGTTGTCTCTTCACTGCTAATTGTTTCCTTTGCTGTGAAGAAGCTTTATAATTTGATGCCAGCCCACTTCTTGATTACTGTTCTCATTTTCCAGAGCTACAGGGCTGCTATTCAAGAAGTCTTTGAGCCGGGCATGGTGGTGTATGCCTGCCTGTGATCTCTTGGGAGGTTGAGATAGGAGGATCGCAGATTCAAGGACAGCCTCAGCAAGTAGTGAGATTCTCAGCAACTTAACAAGACCCTATTTCAAAACAAAAAATAAAAAGTGCTTGAGGTGTAGCTTGGAGGTAGAATGCTCCTGGTTTCAATCCCTAGTACTACCACACACACACAAAAAAGTCTTTACCTGCACCTATATTTTGAAGCATTTCCCTATTTTTCTTCTAATAGTTGCAAAGTTTCTGGTATTATACTTAGGTCTTTGATCCATGTTGAGTTGATTTTTTACAGCTCTTGTTTCATTATTCTATGCATGGATATACAGATTGACCAGCACCATTTGCTTAAGAGGTTGTCTTCACTCCAATCCATGTTTTTAGTACCTTTGTCAGGGATTAGATGGCTTTATCTGTATGGGGTTGTCTCTGTGTCTTCTATTCTGTACCATTTGTCTACATGTCTATTTTCACACCAGTACCATGCTGTCTTTATTACTATGACTCTGAAACATAATTTGAAATCCAACATTGCTCTTTTGGTTCATTCAGGCTTACTTTAGATATTCTGAGTCTTTGTCTTCTGTATGAACTTTAGGATTGTTTTTTTTTTTTAGTTCTGGGAAGAATTTCATTGGTATTTTGATTGGGATTGCATTGATTGTATAGATAGCTTTGGGTAATATGGTCACTTTAATCCTATTAATTGTGCCTATCCATGAACATGGGTGGCCTGGTGGCCTTTCCCTCTTCTAGTGTGTTTTTTTTTTCCCTTCAATTTCTTTCTATATTGTTCTACAAATTTCATTGTAGACCTCTTTCACCTCCTCAGTTAGATCTATTCCTAGGTATTTTATTTTTTGAAGCTATTGTGAATGGAGTTCTTTTCCTGATTTCTTTCTCAGCAGATTCATTATTGGTATATAGAAATGCTATTTATTTATGTATGTTGATTTTTTATCTTGCTACTTGGCTGAATTTGTTTATCAGATTTAGAAGTCTGATAAAAATCTCATCATCTACAAATAGGAATAATTTGACTTTTTCCTTCCTATTTGTATCCTTTTTATTTCACTTTCTTGCATTGAATAGGAGTTTTGAGAGTGGACATCCTTGTCTTGTTCCTGATTTTAGGAGAAATGTTTTCACTTTTTCCCCACTCAGTATGATGTTGGTTGGGGGTTTGTAATTATAGTCTTTATTATGTTGAGGTAGGTTCCTTTTCTCCTTAGTTTCTTCAGGGTTTCTATCATGAAGGGGAGGGGTCTTAAATTTAATCAAAGGCTTTTTCTGCATGTATTGACGCGAAGTTCTTGTTCTTGGTTCCATTTATGTGATATATTACATGTATGTTGAATCACTCTTGCATCCCTAGGCAACTTGATCATGATGTATGATCTTTTTAATGTATTCTTGAATTCAATATGCTAATATTGTATTGAGAATTTTTTGCATCTGTGTTCATCAATGACACTGGTCTATAGCTTTCTTTACTTGAAGTATTCTTATTCAGTTTCAGTATCAGGGTGATACAGGCTTTATATCAGAAATAGGATATTTGAAAATATAATACTACACACCGGGGTAAACTGCCACAAACACCTGCAAATACACACACACAAATATGAATAGCAAGGGTGAATAAACATTATCATATACTTAATTAAGTTTAACTGATTTCATGACAATATTACTCAGATTTCACCTCAATGGCTAGGATGGTATAAAGAGGTATTTCAAATGTCAGAGGCAGTCTGACTTCATGAGTGCTATGTCATGTTTAACAAACCAGGATAAATCACTTTGTTGTCAGAATATTAACACGACAATTGTTAATATAATGTTCACTTCATTACTCTTTCAAGTGATTTCACATGTCAGCTCCTCACAAACACCACACGAGATCAATATTATTAATGCCAGTACAGGTTTATAGATGGGGAAACTGAGGCACCAAGCAGATAAGTAGTCTGCTCACAGTCACATACCCTGTAAGTGCAGAACTGGGATTTGAACTCAGGACATTTGGCCTGAGTGTTATGCAGGCACTTAACCGTCATCCCAGTGGCTCTCTAGTGTAGCCTGCACCAGACTCTCCTGGAGGAACTTGTTAACACAGCTACCCCCCACTTCGGGGCTTCTAGTTCAGTAAGCCTGGAGCAGGGCCTGATAATCTGCAATTGTAGTAGGTTCTAAATTGATGCCAACCCTGCCATCTATTCCCAAGAAGTCTTGCTCCTATCCCCCAAAACAGTACAAATCAGATAGAAGCCACTCTACAAGTCAATGTGTGATTGTCTTATGGATTGGCTTGATCCTCAGGGAGTTAAGTTAGGCTAATGAACAGAACCCAGGAATGATCAAATCCAAAATAGCAGTGCCTTCAGTGACTCACATCCATGTGTCCATGACAGGGAGAGAGGGGCAAGGGGGATGATTGTTTAATAAAATATATGGCTACCTACTCTGCCCTGTTTAGCCACATAAATAAAATAATGTTCCCATACACTGGAGTCCACTCCTACTACCCTAGTGGCCAGCTCAGGTTGAGGGAAGAGTGTATCCACCTTTTAAACACGCTATATCCAGATCTTATCTACTTTATTTGTCCAACTCTATATCCCTACATCCTTGTTTGGTTCATGGAATTGAAACAGTTAAAATCCTGCTAATTTGTAATTTTAAAAGAGAGAGATTTCCACAAAATAATCTTAACCACTAATATGACCTGCTTCCCACAAAACTAGAAATCCGTGTACAGAGAGAAATGCATGCAACCAGAGAAGTATCTTTCTAAATCTATCTCTAGGAATGAATAATGCATAAGGCATAGCTGCCAGAAATACCCACCCCCCTTTTCTTGGTCTCCAAAGTTTACCAAGTGGATAAGGAGTTTCCAAAGAATATTCCCTGCTTACCTGGCTCCCCTCCACCAAAAAATATTTTAGCATTCTTTTTAGTATATACAATTTTTTCATAACTATAATTCTGTACTGTGGCTTAGAATATAGGTAGGCTGAGGAACAAGATTTGGTAGTCTCTTGAGTGCTTTTTAAAAGAAATTTCAGGTAAATCATTCTAGGCATAAGGAAGATGCACTTAACAGGGAAGACGAAATAGTTACATAACCTGAACTGTGGGTTAGCTGTATTATCCCCTTTTCAGGGGCAAAGAACAAGTACTAAAATATTCATTGTTCACCTGAGGCCCACACTGAGGGAGCCAAAGATTATCAAGCCAGCAGTGAGATTTCAGGAGTACCAAGGATCATAGCTGTGAAAGGGAAACAGGTGTGGCCGGGCACAGTGACAAAAGCTTAGGTTTTCCTCTTCCATCCTGGCATTCTCAAATTTGTCCTTCCTTTGAAAAAAGAAACCCGACTCAGCTATCTAAAAAGGTTGAATATTTTATCTTCATGCCAGCAAGTCGCACTAGAAAATCCAATTGAATTCATGGAGTAATCAGTTCATAAGTATTGCTTTTTCAAAGAAATCACTTACACACACACACACACACACACACACACACACATACACACACACACACACACACACACACACACACACACACACAAAATCAACCAATCAATCAATTATTTCTGGCTATGCTGCACCAGACTCTAACACTTCCACCAAGAACAACTAAAAATAATGGTTAAAAAAACAAACCTGACCGAAGTAATATTAGAGCAACCTGGCCAGGTAATACTTGGTGGGTCGAGATCGCAGAGGGAAGAGAACGGCACTGAGGTGAGCCTTGTCTTCACTGCTGCCTCTTCATCTCAGGGCATTGCTAATTCTAAGTGTGAGGCATACACTAAACAGCAAGCAGCAGCGAGCGTGTGGAGCAGTATCACCGGCTAGGGACAAAGATTCGAACTCAAGGCAGCTGAGGCATGAGTGGGTAAGGGCCCAGAGGGAAGAAGCGTCTTAGAAGTGAATGTGTGACAGTGATCTCACAGAAGGTGGGGTTGCTTCTACGCAGTCCTTTTCTTCTTCAAGTTCTGGCTGAATTTGAACACCAATATTTTCATTTGAGATGAAATGCCAGTATTAGCTGTGGATACATGGGATGAGAAGCTGAGAAAACAAGCAGAAAGAAAATGTTTAGAGGCTTAATAGCAGAGCAGAGTTTTTGGCAGTCTTCACAGAGCTGGGAAGCTAAAAATTAAGAGTTCAGAGCCCACCAAAGAAGAAGACCGACCGCTGGCTAAACATCCTTGACTTTCAGCCAAAACTCCTGAAGGGCTAAACTGTAGAAGAAAGGAAAAACCAGAAACAGACATCTGAAACCCAGCAACAATTAGAACAAAAAGAACAGGGTTATTTGCCTGCATTTTATATGGGCTAGTAATACCAGCAATTTGGGAGACTGAGGCAGGAGGATCACAAGTGAGGCCAGCCTCAGCAACCAAACAAGACCCTACCTCAAAATGAAACTTAAAAAGGATATAACTCAGTGGTAGAGCACCCCTGGGTCCAATCCCCAGGCCCCCCCCCCCCACACACGAGTCTGGAAGGAGATAACAATATCTAGAACTGTTTTATTAAATAATATCTGAAATTCATTAAACAAAATTATCAGGCATGCCAGCAAATAAAATCAAATAAGGAGAAAAATCAAGGACACAAAAATATAATGGAAATAGACCCCAAGGTGATCTGGAGAGAAAGTTACCAGACATGATCTTTCAATCCAGCCCTCCATGAAAAGGATAATAAACCACAAGTTGGAATTCTTCCAGTGAGGTGAAATTGGCTTAACATTTGAAAATCATTTAATATGGTAGTCACATTAACACTACAGTGGAGAAAAAAACATATGATTTTCCTGGACAATTCAGAAAAAAAATTTGATGCCAGAATTGAAACACTTAGAAAACTAGGAATAGAAAATCATTTCCTTATTCTAGTATAATTTCTTAAAAAATATTTAAAATAATCATAATCCTTAATAATGAGATAGTAAATGTTTCCTCTTTAGATTAGAAATCTTACAAGGATTTCTGAAATTAGAAATCTGACAGGTATCTGAGTGAATTTCAATGCTGTATTGGACATCTCAGCCAGCACAATAAAAGAAGAAAAAGAGAAACAAAAAAATATAGGAATTGGAAAGGAAGAAATAAAACTAATACTTATAGATGACATGATTATAATCACAGAAATTTCAAGACTTTATATAAAAATATTAGAATTATCATATAAATGTTTAAGATTGCTGGACACAAGATCAATATACAAAAATTAGTTATACTAATATATGTGAGGGAAAACAATTAGATATTGAAATTTTTAGAAACTAGTAATACAATTTATAGTAGTATCAAAAACTTTAATATCCAAGTTTAATCTAATAAAAATGCTCAACACAAAAAAATTATATATTATTGAGAAGTTTTGAAGAAAGCCTAAATAAACACCATATTCTTGAACGAAGCACTCAATATTGGTAAGATATAAATTCTTTCTAAGTTGATATCTAAATTTAATGCAATTTCTATCAGAAGCTCAGCTAACTTTTTGTTTTGTGAAAACTAACTGATTTTAAAGTTTATGTAGGAATATAAAGAATATAAAGAGCTATTAGTAAATAAAAAGTCTCAAGAACAAATATAAAAAAACTTGCACGCTTTTTACCATTCCTCATGATAAAACTAAAGAATTAGCCAGGCATGTGGTGCGCACTTGTAATTCCAGTACTTAGGAAAGCTGAGACAGAAGGATCACAGGCCAGCCTCAGCTACTTAATAAGGCCCTCAGCAACTTAGTGAGACCCTGTTTCAAAATAAAGAATTAAAAAATAGGGCTAGGGGTGTAGCTTGCAGATAGAATGCCCCTGGGTTCAATCCCTACTACCGCAAAAAAAAAGAAAAAAAAAAAGAAAAAAAAGAAAGAATTAAGACAGTGCTGTTTTGGTGCAAGAAGAGAAAAGTCAACTGATGGTACAAAATGAAGATTCCACAAATATAGTAAATTAATTTATGATATTGGTGCTCCAGAAGTACATGAAAAAGTATATTTTCAATAAATGGTCCTGAGTCAATTAGGCTTTTCTGTTCTTACACAGCTGGGCTATCTAATTGACTTCAGTGGCTCACTTATGGGCTCAAAATCTACCGTAGGTCTGCTCATTCTTCTGAGATCAGTGCTTCTGTATCTTACTGCCTCTTGGGCATCCCTACCATTACTCAAACATGCCCCAGCATCAACTCATCTTCTTCCTCCTTCCTTAATTTATTCCTGCATACCTTATTTCTCTGAATGGCTGGGAGTATCAAACTGAAAATTCTTTTTTTTTAATTGGTACATTGTAATCATACATCTTAATGAGGTACAAGCTGGTAGAGGCATACATGCACACAGCTTTCATTTAACCCTTCCCCAATTCCCACCCCATTCCCTCCCCCTACCTCATTCTCACGTTCAGCTTAGTGATTGACTTTGATATGTTTGTGAAAGTACATCATGTGCATCAGGGTGTTTCCCTCCCCACCCCCATCATCTTCAGTTAGGTCACCTTCTTTGCTCATCTAAGGTTTCTTCTTATTTTTCTAGAGTCCCTCCTTTGACCCACTTTCTCCCTAGCTTCCACATATTAGGGAGAGCATACGATTTTTTACTTTTTGTGACTGAGTAATCTCATTTAGCACAATGTTTTTCAGTTCCATCCATTTCCCTGCAAATGACATGATTTTGTTCTTCTTTATGGCTGAGTAAAATTCCATTGTGTACATATCCCATAGTTTTTTAATCCATTCATCTGTTGATGGACATCTTGACTGGTTCCATAGTTTGGTAATTGTGAATTGTGTGGCTATAAACATAGCTTTGCATGCATTAGTCTGATAGTTTGGTTTCCATTCTTTTGGGTAGATACTCAGAAGTGGTATTGCTAGATCATATGATAGGTTCATTCCCATTCATCTGAGGATCCTCCATACTGTTTTCCAAAGTGGTTGCACTAATTTGCAATCCTACCAACAGTGTATTAGAGTTCCCATTTCTCCGCACTCTCGCCAGCATTTGTTGTCATTTGTGTTTTTAATAATTGCCATTCTAATTGGGGTTAGGTGAAATCTCAGGATGGTTTTGATTTGCATCTCTCTGATTGCTAATGATGTTGAACATTTTTTCATGCATTTATTGGCCATTTGTATTTCTTCTTTTGTGAAGTTTAGTTCACTTGCCCATTTTTTGATTGAGTTATCTGTTTTCTTAGCAGTGAGTTTCTTGAGTTCTCTGTATATTCTAGATATTAGTCCTCTATCGGAGGAGTGGTTGGCAAAAATTTTCTCCCACTCTGTGGGCTCTCTATTGAGGTTCTTAATAGTTTCCTTTGCTGCACAGAAGCTCTTCAGTTTAATACAATCCCATGTATTGATCTTCCTTTGAGTTGCTTGTGCTTTTAGGGTCTTGTTGAGAAAGTTTTTACCTGTGCCTATGTGTTGAAGTGCTGGTCCTATGCCCTCTTCAAGTAGCTGCAAGGTCTCTAGTCTGATTTCCAGATCTTTGATCTATCTTGAATGGACTATGTTGCAGGGTGAGAAAGTAGAGTTTATTTCCATTTTTCTGCACACGGTTAATCAGTTTTGCCAACACTATTTGTTGAAGAGGTTATCTTTTTTCCAGTATATGTTTTTGGCCCCTTTGTAAAAAAATCAATTGACTGTAAGTGTGTGGATTCTTTAAAAATGTGTCGTTGCCCTTCCACAGTTATTTTTTCTCCTGGGAAAAATTATATTGTACCTGTAAAATAGGTCATAATTTGTAGATTTTGTCAAAAATATAGGCAATAATTCAGTATAGGATTGATCTTGGGGGATCTAGCAACCTAGCTTCTGGGTTTTGCTAAGGAAATCTTCTCAGAATTTTGAAAAATAACCCTAAAGTAGTATTGCCTTGTTTCCTTGATTCTAAGATGCAGTTGCTCAAATCATAAAGCTTCTGAAGTTACAATAAAATATATGAACCAAACTTAAAGAAAATCAACAAATAAACAACTATTGATTCATCCATCCATCCATCCATCCATCCTTGCCTCTTTCCAAATAAAGAAGAATGTTTTGATATTTATACCAGGAGGAAATGCATTTTAAATTTGGTAACCAGTTCTTACACTAAATATTTTCTGAAAGACTGTATCATGATACAACTCGGAAAAGTTATCATAGACACAGAAGACAGACCATCACTGCAAAGCAATGAAACTGCCAAATCATATAGAGAATAGAACATGTAGTGCCAAAACTAGCAGAGGCAAGAGTGGTCAATTCATGCACCAAAAGGACCACAATTCAGAAACTAAGAATGCCTCTCTGTTAAAATTTATGCTCAGCTTCCAAGAGATTATTTTGACTAGGTATACAAAATTCTGTTAAGAACAGTAAAGGTATGCTTTTAACCAAATGACAATTGTGGATGACAGTCATATTCTTTAAAGCCTTCAAAATTCCATAATTAATGTGAAGATGCTTATGGAAATAAAGTGCTACCATGGATAAATATGATAAATCAAGAGGTATTAAGAGCAACCTGTACTCCAAATGTGAAGACAGTTGTATGTGTGTGCCACACAGAAGAATATACTCACGTAAATGGACAAAAGTGTAACACTGTAAGTACAAATACTTTTGTGCACATTTATTCTAGTCTTTCTTCCCCTCCAATGTTGTCTTCTAGAAAAAGCTGTTAATAAATCAACTGCCAACCAAGAGAACAATAAAGATTTGCAACGGTTTTCTGTAGGCCGGCCTTGAAGGTCAAAGGACCAGCACCTGAATTCTCACAGACATATTTTTGCCACCCATAGAAGGTCTCCTTTGCCATCCAGACAGAAGCATCCTTGGGAGGCCCACAGAATGCTCAGGAAGTGGAGGTGCAGAGATGAGTCATAAGGAGATTGTTTACCTCTTCTAGGCACTTCACCTTTGTAGGACGTTGAGTTGGCTAGGATAGCCCCCATCCTTCCTGAGACAGGATAGCCCCCACCCTTCCTGAGACAGGACAGCCCCCTCCTTTCCAGACTCATCCTAGCCCTGGCAAAAGGGCTCCACCAATCCCCTGCCTTCTTTGTGTTACCTTTCCCCACCCCAAGTACAAGTTTCCCCATCTCTGTACACTTCCTATAAAAGGCTGAACTAATACGAAGTCGGGGTTCGAGCCATGATTCCACTGCGTTGGAAAAGGCTGAACCCCAACTCGAGTTGGCAATAAACCCCCTTCTTGCTATTGCAGTGCTCTGTGTGCAGTGATTGTCTCTTGGAGGGGCACACCCAGATTTGTGCATAACATCTTGGTTCCCTGACCAGGAATTGAACCCGGGCCACGGTGGTGAGAGCGCCAAATCCTAACCACTAGACGAGGCTGTCCCCATGTCGTCAGGGTGACTTTTAGGAGGGGTAGCAGACAATAGTTTAAGCGTTATTTAGCCTTCACAAAATTCATATTGGCTACTCTTTACTCTCTCAAAGATGACAAGCCTGCCCTATCAGACCAGTCATGGTAAAATCCTAATGGGAGAATATAAGAGGAGGCCTCTTCTGAACTGTTAGTTCTAAATAAAGGCAATTTTTTTTATCAGCATCATCATAAGAAGGACATAATGATTTACAATACCAAAAGTGACACTGATTTTTTTTTTTTTTTTTTTTTTTTTTTTTTTTTGGTGCTGGGGATCAAACCCAGGGCCTGATCCATTATATGCTAGGCAAACACTGCCTCTGAGCTATATTACCAGCCCACCAAACTCATCTTAAAATATAAACATCACACAATACCATGGAGCAAATTTTTTTTAAGAAAAATAAAATGAAAAGAGCATCCTGGAGTTGGACTTAGACTTGGACTTGGACTTGGTATAAACCAAAGAGTCATGGATTTCACTCCAATCTATGGGCTTCTTCAGACCTTTCCATGACTTAGATTCTATATAATGACTTATTTTGAAGTTTTGAGTTAAGTATCAAGTATTTCTCTGGTATTACCAAAAGCACTATCCATTCAATACCCACTTAAAAAAAAAAAAAAAAAGATTATCTGGTCCAATTATTTCTTATCAGCCAAACAAATGTGTTTCTGCACAGCACACATCAAAGGCCTACTGGCCTACCTCCGGAGAATCCTTTCTGACCTTCCCTGGGTCAAGTTTCCTGACTGCCTTTTATACTAGAAGACCCAACACATCACTTTTTCTGTCCTCAGCTGAGCGTATGACTCAGCGTTGAAAAACCTGACTTCCCCTGCCCGCCCCCCTTTTCAAGGAGGCCAACTATTTTGCAACACAAACATTTGTGAAATTAAGTGAATCCGTCAAATGCCACAAATTTCACTTAAACACAGATTAGACAAATAAGTCTTTTTACAAGCCTGCAAAAGGGTCTTCAGCCAAGACACCCCAAGACGGTACAGATGGGGAGATCAAACCACCCCCCAGAAGGAGTCCTGCAGCTAAACCAGGAGGCCCCTGGAAGAACATTAGGCGGCAGCAGGAGGTCCGGGCTTCTGGCCCACAGATAAGAAGAGAAAAGCCAGCCAACCTGGAACCCTTCAAAAGCATGAAATTTCCCCAATTCTCCCAGTATTTTCCCTCTCCTATGCTAAAAAATGAAACACATTCAAATGCTTCCATTGCAGAAGCAAGGAAAACAGCACAGTTCTCTGCTTTGCTAGAGAGCCATCCAAGGTTGGGGCCACGCTGGACTTTGTTTTCCAAGCTCCCAGTTGGCCTCGAGGAAGTATGTCACCCCCATCCTGAGCACAAGGCAGCTGTTCATTTTTGGCTGGAGTTCAGTGTAAACCTCACAAAGTTTCTGCTAGCTCTGTCTTTAAAAAAATAATAATAATAATTTTGAAAAATTCCGTTGTCACTAAACTTCCAGCCTAGTGTTTTTACTATAATGCTTGTCCCTTAGGACAGAGAAAACCATGTATCCCAAACAAGTTTTCGAACCAAAAAGATACCAGTAGGTTATTCTCACTAGAGAAATAGAATGGAATAAATAACTAGGCAGACTGAAAAATTCATGGCTGAAGAAATGCCTTAAGAATCACTGAGCACCAATTCCCTCCAGAGGACCAAAAGAGCCATTACTTATACACTTACTCCGGAGCGAAGATCAGACATCAGAAGACTCCCCTTTTGTTTTGATTTTTGATCCATCATAAAGCTACCACAGTGGCTATATTTTACTCATTATTTAACTGTCCAGCTTAGAATTCACCCAGAACTCTTAGAACACAAGTTTAACAGAGCGGGGCACCTGTCTTTCCTTTTTCTATTTATCCCACTTGAAGCTTGAACATGACCAGTGCTGCTGGTCCTTTCAAAACTAAAATAAACCTTTCAAAGGTCCAGTTCATGTTCCTCTTGACTTCAGTGTGACAGACCCACACACAGGTCAGTAAGTTCAGAAGAAATTGAAGTCATTTCTCAGCTTCTGGAAATTCCTGGGAAATCAAAAGTCTTCCAAGACCAAAAGCAAGAATCTGGACCTGGTTTATACAACCAAAGGTGACAAATTCCTTAGGTTCCCTCCCAAAGAAGAGAATTTTTTTCTTTTAATTCTTATCTTTTTATCTGCCATAGAATTGCCAGACTGTGATATCACTGGCTTAATTTTTACCTTGTGCACACTGAGAACTGTACAGCTTTGCTAATCTATGCATCATGTGCTCAACTCTCACTGAACTATTAAATTGACTCCTTGAGTACTAGTTCAAAGTCACTGGTTGCTTTTTTTTTTTTAGTATTATTATAACTAATATGATAACACTTCATCCCTCTGCCCTCCTAGGCCTCCAGCTATCAATCCAAGCAAGCTTTTCTTTATTGCTAGACAGCTCCATGAACATACCTCAGTGCAGCTTAAAAAAATTTTTTTTATTGGTGTTCTGTAATTATATATAATATTGAAGTTTAGTGCAAGAGTATTGCAGGTTTTTGTTTGTTTGCAAAATGGTCTGTACTTATTTTAGGAAATAAGAATAATAGAGACATATGGAAAAATATACCATTGCTTTATATTCAGTGGTTATAAATACACTAAACCCACTTGTTCAAAAGGTAAACATGCCTATGTATATATTATGTGTACAAACACATAACCTTGTTGTCACCTGAATTAGTATCACTTAGAAGCAACATTATATAATTTTGATGTGTGAATTGATTCTAGCCACTTTTGCCCATAATTCAAAGTGGGGAACCAAACAATAGTGGGAAACATTTTATCCCCAATAAAACAGAGTTGTCTGATGGTAAAGGATGCTTAGTAAATACCACTCGCTAGCTTGCTTAGGAAAAGATAAGAAAAGTCAACTTAGCAAAAATCTTGCCAGCTCAATGCTACCTCAAGAACACCCAGCTCACCATGTTCACCGGCTGCCCCTGAACCCCAAACCCCTTGCACAGACATACTGAGAGTCATGTGATGACAGAGGGTGAGAAATAGGGTGGGCCCACCTTTGGGGCTTCCTTGAGCTTCATACCTGTGCTGATGCTCCTGTAAGACTTGATAAATGCTGATAAGAAAAGTTTGGTTTTTAAAACTGCCCACAACACAGTCCTTGTAGATGCGGAATTCTGCAGCCGTCACCGCCTCACCCTCAGGAATCTGGGATAAGTTGAACTTGAACTCTTTGTGGTGTCGCTGGCGAGGGGAGAACTCCTTGTCGTACTCCACTATAGGATTAAACAAGAGAGAGTGACAACTATTGTTACTTGACTAGGTGCCACAGTCCCCCCGACTTACTTCATAGGTGGATTACCAGTGACTGGCTAGAGCCGTCGGCGGGGGGAGGGAATAACTGCGGCCAGCCAGGCGCAGTGGTACACGCCTGTCACACCAGTACTTGGGAGGCTGAGACAGGAGGATCGCAGGTTGCACGCTAGCCTCCGAAACTTAGAAAGACTCCGTTTCAAAATAAAAAAATTAAAAAGGGCTTGGAGGTAGAATGCCCCTGATTTCAATCCCCAGTACCATGAAGAAAAAAAAAAAAATGGCTAAACTGAGACAGGACCAAATTAAAATTTGTTGCTGACATGAAATTCTTCAACTGTATTCACTTTAAATACTTTAGCTTGAACACCTGAACTAATTTGCATGAGAACAAGTTATTTACACTCTTGACTTCAGGGTTCCTCATCCACAGAAATGAGAAGAATAATGAAAAATGAGAGTTAATGAAATAAGAAATAAGAGTCTGGCTTCCCCTCCAGGCCCCAGCCCTCCTGGCTGCTTTTCCCTCCTCAACTTTGCTCCCATGTCACCATCTATCTCCCAGATCTGGCCTTGAGTGGGGGACACGAGAGTATGGGGGAGGGAGGGGGCAGCACATGTCACCTGGGCCTCAAGTCCCACGGTTCCTCAAATCTTGCCTGCTGATCAGTGGAATTTTTTTATTGAGAGGGTTTAGGGTGAAGCTTCATAGAAAATGGTGCCCTGCCCTCCCCATACTGGTGGACCCTGACAGCTAAACCATGGAGAGGAAGGATCTTCTGCACCCAGTGGGAAGCTTCTAGAACTCCACTGAATTTGCAAGTAGACCTCAAGTACAATGAATATGTGTGAGAAAATCACCAACAATGCCACTTACTGTTTCCTAATGGTTTTCACTGAAAGAAACAGTTGAAAGAGGATTGAGTCTAAAAATTTTTCTTTTTTTTAATATATGAAATGAACCTAGTGGATAAAGAAACTATGGTACATATGTGTAATGGAATAGTAGTCAGCCTTAAAAAAAAAAAGAAAGAAAAAGAAAAAGAAAATCCTGTTGTCTGTGACAACATGGATGAACTTGGAGAAGCTTATGCTAAGTAAAATTAGCCAGGCACAGAAAGACAAACATGACGACATGTTCTCACTTATTGGTGGAATCTAGGAAAATTAAACTCAACAGACCTAGAGGTAGAGAGTAGAATGGCAGTTGCCAAGGGTTAGAGAGTAAGGTTGGAAGGATTTAGGTAAAGTTGGTCAAAGAACATAAAGATTCAGTTTTGCATGATGAATAAATTTTACAGACCTAATGTCCAGCATGCTGACTAATTGGTAATTCTGTACCATATACTTGAAATTTACTGAGAGTAGCTCTTAAATATTCTCACGACAAATATGAAAAAATTACAACTATGTAAGGCAATAGAGATGATCATTACTTTGATAGTGGTGGTCAAGTCAGGGTATATATTATATTGAAACATACTGTGCCCCTTAAATATATGCAATTTTTATTTGCCAGTTATACCTGGATAAAGCTAGAAAAATAAGAGTTTTTAAAAATAAAATATTTTTCCTAAAGAAGAAAAATTACAAAAAATTTCAGTTACTGGTTATCATTTTTTGGAGTCAGCTTCCAAATGATTATATCAATCCTGTGTGAGAAAAATGGTATCAAGCCTCAGACGCTCAACTCAGAGATGTTAGACAAAGAAAAAAGGAGGTGGTGTTGTCTGCAATCTGCCAGAGACAGGAGGATCACAGGTTTGAGGCCAGGGCGCTAACTTAGTAAGACACTGCTTTGAAATAAAAAATAAAAAGGACTGGCATGTAGCTTGGAGGTAGAATACCCTTGGGTTCAAAAACCGAAAAAGGAAAGAAAAAAAAAAAAAAAGGAGGGTTCTGCTTCCACCAAAGCCTTTGAATCTCCAAGTTAGGAAATGCTTCTGCCCTGCAGTTCTTTTTAGTTTTTTATTTTTAATGGCAACTCCATGAAACCTTATGAGCAAATTAATCCTTTATGGTAGAGTTTTCCCTGGGCTTATGGGTAAAAAACAAAAATCAAATTATTTGTCACCTCTAACTTTCTACTTCCTCCCAACTTATGTCGTTTCCTAGAGTTACCAAAGAACAGCTTTGGAGATCCTTCCTTCCTTCCTTTCCCTTCTTTCCTTCCTTCCTTCCTTCCTTCCTTCCTTCCTTCCTTCCTTCCTTCCTTCCTTCCTTTCTTCCTTCTTGTATTGAGGATTGAACCCATGGGCATTCTACATGTAATCTATACCCCAGTCCTGTTCTATTTTTTATTTTGAAACAGGGTCTTGCTAAATTGCTGAGGCTGAGACTGGCCTCAAACCTCTGATCCTCCTTTCTCAGTTTCCCAAGTACTGGGATTACCATGCCTGGCTTGCCTGTTCTTATCTCTTATCAATTTGCCCATTTGGATTGTATGTCTTCTGGTTATTAATTGTGTGTGTGTGTGTGTGTGTGTGTGTGTGTGTGTGTGTTGTATGGTGATTGAACTCAAGGGCATTTGGCCTGAGCTACACCTCCAGTCCTATCTTATTTTTCATTTTGAAACAGGGTCTCACTAAATTGTGGAGGGCCTTGCTACATTGCCAAGGCTGGCTTTGAACCTATAATCCTCCTGTCTCAGCCTTTTAAGTACTGAAGTTACAGGGGTGTACCACCACACCTGGTGAGATTCAGCATCTTTGAAAAAATAAAATACTTAATAACTCTGTAGCAGAAGCTAAGTCGATGACATTTGCAGAATCTAAGGAAAGGTGAGCTAGCTGTGGGTACAAGGTTTGAAATAAAGAACTTCTGGAACTGGCATGAAGTTAAGCAACAGTCCTGTGAGATTGGATTCTCTTTTTTTTTTTTTTTTTATCAAATTTTGGGGATTAAAAAAGAACATGTTTTGGCTTCTATAAGAGCTCGTATGTAAGTACAAAAAGGTCCAGCCAGAAAGTAAATCACAGTTCAGACCCAATGAGACAGCAGGTTTCCTAATTAGTGACTAAGCATGAAAAACAAAATTGCTGAGAGTTCACCCAGGGACGCCCACACGGGACAGGGTATCACTTTCCCTAAAGCCGATCTGCCTTTTAATTTGATATGTTATCACTGTTGGTTGAAAAATGAATCAAATCTGATTTCCCAAAGAGACTTTCTAAAAGAAAAAAAAAAAAAAAGTCACACAGCTTTTCTCTTGGGCCTTTTGGATGCTTAATTTCAATATTGCTATATGAAAATACATTTTAAAGATACATTAAAGAGCATGTATAAGAATTCTTCAAAGAAGTCTTTCAATCTTGCTGTAAATAATGGTTAGAAAAAATAATGGATGTCAAGTGAGATGTATGACAATAACTAGGTCGTTTCAGTTTTAAGGAGTAGGGATGGTGCACACCTGAAATCCCAGTACTTGGGAGGCTCAAACAGGGGGATCGCAGGATCCAGACCAATCTCAACAACTTAGCAAGGCTCTGAACAACTTCGTGAGATGCAGTTTCAAAATAAAAAATAAGACAGGTCTGGGAATATAACTCAGAGGTAAAACGCCCCTGGGTTCAATCCCCAGCACCACACATACAGGAAGAGGAAATGGGATAAAATTTTCAATAAATGAGAAAAAGAGTAGCAAGTCTTTGGAGAGGGGTACCATCCCCAATAAACCACTTCTTCCTGTATTCATGCCCTTGAGCGGTCCCCTCCCCCGGGCTGGCTCTGTAGCCGGCTTTGGACCAATGGGATGCAGCAACACGGAACTGAGTGACCTCCTAGGCTAAGTTTTAAGCTTTGAACTTGCATCCTTGTCTGAGGAAAGATAGCTGCCACGTAAGAAGTCCAACTACCCAGAAACCTCCATGCTGTGAGGACGCCATTGTGGACGTCAACTCCAGTGGAGCTTCAGCCATCCTCTGACTTCAACTGCACAAGAGACCGGGAGTGAGAACCACCATCGGCACCCACCATTCCACAGGACTGCGAGAGATGGCAATGCATCCTGGTTTTCAGCTACTATGTTTGGGATTCATTTTGCAGTGATAAGCAGCTAACACAAAAGGAGAAGAGAAGACAGGAGAGGCTAAGAGAGAGTGAACCGAGAAGGGAAATCTGACCGTGCTAGGAAGGGGGAAATTGCATGTCATTTTTCAGGATAAGGATTGTGCAAGGCTGGAAGGCAACATGTATGACTCAGGAGGAATCCTGGCAAATGCTCACAGATGGATGAAGAGAGATAAAGATCCTAAAAACGAGAAAACAGAAGCACAGTTCAAAGTACTCATTTTTATTACAATGTGAATTAGAAGCCATTGCCTTATAAGGGAAATTTCCCATTTCTTCTCTACCAAGACAGCACTGTCTTGAAGAACTCTGAACATTCTTTTCTTTTCTCCTCCTTAGGAGACATTTGTAATCTCTGTCACCCCACGAGTCTCTGATTGATACCTACATCCTTTGCCTGCTCCCTTACCCTGTGGTCTGCTGAACCACTCCCCCATATACCTTTTAGCCCTGAACCATTGCTGATGTTTGCCTGAAACTCCTCCTTTCTCTCCTTCTGTTTTACCTACAATTGAATGTATGCAGTGCATTTGCTAAAGTTTCATAGGGATACAAGGAATAGATACAATTAGGTTACTGCCTCCATGTGCATTTGAAGACTACAATGGCAGAATAGTAACAGATCCAATGAACTTAGCAATTTGAGCCGTAGGTAGGATAGCGAACTCCTTAAATGTTGGACAGTTCAATAAGTAGAAAAGGGAGGGAAAGGAAGAAGGCTAAGTTTTGAATCCAGCCTTAGTACCTATTTTGTACCCCCAAGTATTTGTCTTATTGATGGCAGTGCCACATGGGATATACAATTAAGTAATAGGTAAGATGTTGGTAAAGTGTCATGTTGTCATATTGGTCTGAGATTCCAGCTCCCCGATTTCTTACTTATGTGGTATTATCAAAGTTTCAGTATCAACTAAAGGGGAACAATGATATTTTTGAATATCAAATGAGACAATCTGTACAAAATGGCCAATGGCATAGCATAAGTGCTCAATAAATGATAGCCGGGATAATCACTGGCTGTTATTTGAGACTCTAGCTTCTTTGAGCTGACAGTTTGCCTCTGATGAGTAACTCACATTTCCTCACGAGGTCATGGAAAGGGCCAATTAACGCTCTCACTAAGTTGGCCTTCTCATGGAGAATGACACATTCTGCAAAACGGGCAGAGAAATCTTCCCATCACCCTTGGCGCTGAGTTAGTGAGTACAGTGCTGTGTGCTCTGAGGCAATAATTCCTAGAACTTATTTTTATTTCAAGGACCAGTTAAAACATTTTGTAGAAATGGTAACGACCTTACACAAGGTCTCCTACTTTTCCTGTTTAGCCTACTTTGTGAGGACAACAAACCAAAAAAAAAAAAAAAAAAAAAAAAAAAAAAACTGACAAGTTGCGTTCTTGTAGCTATGATTTTATTTCTAGAAGTCCTTTTAACTTCAAATAAAACAAGAAGGACATAACTAAAGAGTATAATGTCACCTTTTAAATTGAAAAAAATTCACTTTATAATACTCAGTGATAGCCAGGTGTGGTGGTTCACACCTATAACACAAGTATCTATGAGGCTGCAACAGGAGGATCATAGGTTTGAAGACAGCCTCAGCAACTTAGGGAGACCCCATTTAGAGATAAAAAATAAATAAAATAGGGATGGGAGTGTACTTCAGAGGTAGAATGCCCTTGGGTTCAATCCCCAGTGCCAAAAAATGAAAATAACAAATAATAAGTAAATAAATAAATGTAAAATATTCTGGACAGCAAAGGAAACAATTTTAAAAAGCATGAAGAGAGAGCCCATAGAATGGGAGAAAAATTTTCCCAGCTGCTTGTCCAACAGAGGATCAACATTCAGAATATAGAATGAACTCAAAAAACTTACCACACACAAAAAAACCAACAACCAAATAACACAATAAACAGGCCAATGAGCTAAATAGATATTTTGCAAAAGAAGAAATACAAATGAACAAAGATTATATGAAGAAACATTCAACATCTTTATCCATTAGGGAAATACAAATCAAAACTACACTAAGATTTCATCTTGCCCCAGTCAGAGTGGCAAGCATCAAGAATACAAATAATAGTAAGGGTTGGCGAGGATGTGGAGCGGAAAGGAACACTTACTCACCCTCACTGGGATCGTAAGTTAGTAAACTCACTGTGGACATCAGTATGGAGCCTCCTCAGAAGACTAGGAATGGAGCCACTATCTGACCCAGAGAGACTACTCCTCAGTATTTATCCAAAAGAATTAAAGTCAGCTTACTATAATGATACATACCATCCATGTTTGTAGCAGTGCAATTCACAACAGCCAAACTGTGGAACCAGCCTAAGTGTCCATCAACAGATGAATGGACAAAGAAAAGGTGATTATATATGTAATAATATGTGTGTGAGCTTTATTCAGCCATAAAGAAGAATAAAATTGTCATTTGCAGGAAAATGGATGGAACTTGAGAACCATCTGTTAAGTGAAATAAGCCAAACTCAGAAAGTCAAGGATCTTATGCTTTCTCTCATGTGTGGAAGCAAGAAAGAAAAAAGGGGATCTCACAAAAATAGAAGAGAGACCAACAGAGTAGAGGAAGGAAGGCAACCAGGGGGAGGGAAGAAGGAAGGTACTAGGGAATGGAACTGACCAAATCATGTATATGTATGAATATTTAACAACAAATCCCACTATTGTGTATAATTATAATGTATCCAAAAGAAGAAGAAGAAAGTTACTAGTTTAAAATTAAAAAGGTAAATTATACAGTATTATACTTACAAAAGGATATGTGCAGATTATGGAAGTCTGAAGCAAAAAATAAAACACAATGGAAACCAGCAAACCAGCGGTGAACTTCCCGACCAGTTCTGGCCCCGCCCACCTCTGCTCTAAAGGGACACTATACCATGAACAGTGTGCGTGTCATTCCCCTGCCCTTGAAACATGAACCGTCCTACTACAGATGTGTGAATCGCTAAGTTATATTCTTAAATTCTTAAATTCTCTCCTTTTAGAGACATGATGGAAGTTGTGGAGGCCCTCATGGAAACGTGGGCATGGGCACAGTAAGGGGAAGAGGCAGACCTTGCAAGTGGTCTCACTGTCCATCAGGGTGAAGTTCCATGAGTAGCTTGGCGGCCCTGCAAAGAGTAGGTGGCAACTCACTCCTTGCCTTCAGCCCTATCGTGTGTGTGTGTGTGTGTGTGTGTGTGTGTGTGTGTGTGATATGTGTGTGTGTGTGATGTATATGTGTGATATGTGTGTGTGATGTGTGTGTGGTGTATGTGTATGTGTGTGATGTGTGTGTGTGTGGTGTGTGTGTGATGTGTGTGTGTTACTTCTGCTTTCATAATATCCCTTTTTTTCACTTTTTCCCTCTATCTTCCACACATGAGAAAAAACATAGGACACTTCTCTGAGTCTTATTTTGCTCAAAACTATGGTTTCCAGTTCCGTCCATTTCCTCTTAATTTTCTTTTAATCTAGCAAACCAGGATTAGAAAGAACTCATCTGAAAAATATATAGAGAAGATAAAGATAAAATGATAAATAATAAGTAAATTAAATTAATGTAAATATAAAATAAGTCTATATGTAAATTAATATAAAAATTTCTACTAGGAGAGGCTTTAAGGGGAAAAAACTAAACACTTTAATTTAGTGTTATAAATACTATATAATGTATGTATATATAAAATAAGCATATAAATAATGCTGCACCTAAGAATATTCTTACTGGTGACGTAATGGAACTGCCTTTAAAATTGGGAAGAAGGCCAGGACTCCTTTCAGTCTGGTGTTGGAGGTCAGCTCAGTGCTGGTAAGAATGGCAGGAGAGGACAGATGCCCCCAAGCTGGACCTGACCAGCAAGCGCAGCAGCGACCTTCCTTGACATCACACGCATCCCTTGGCCTGCTCGGTTCCCTTTCAAGTTTCTGTGCGCTTTCTGAAATTTTGGCATTTATGTTCACAGAGGCTGCTGATACTCTCATCTCTCACAGCGCTGTGTAGCTTCAAGTTATATCTGCTCTTGGAATCTGCTGGGGAAAGTTTCCTCTCATTCTTTTCAAGAAATGATTTCCTTGAAAGTTTGACCAACTTCTCTGTAGAATCATTTGATTCTGGTATTTTCTTTCTTTTTTTTGTATTCTACCTCTGAGCTCCACCCTCAGCCCTTTTTATTTTTTGCTTTGAAATGGGGTCTCCCTAGGTTGTTGAAAATTTCACTAAGTTTCTGAGGTTGACCTTGAACCTGCAATCTTCCTGTCTCTGCCTTCCAAGTACTGGAATTACAGGTAGGCAGCACCATGTCCAGCATTGGAGGAGATTCTTTTTTTTTTTTTTTTTTTTTTTTTTTTGCGGTACTAGGGATTGAACTCAGGGGCATTCTACCTCCGAGCTACATCCCCAACCCTATTTTTTATTCTTTATTTTGAAACCGAGTCTCACTAAGTTGCGGAGTGCCTCACTAGGTAGCTGAGGCTGGTCGCGAACCCGGATCCTCCGGTCTGAGCCTCCCGAATGCTGGGATTACAAGCGTGCGCCACCACACCCAGCTGGAGGAGATTCTTAATGACTTATTTTTCCTTCCTTCCTTCCTTCCTTCCTTCCTTCCTTCCTTCCTTCCTTCCTTCCTTCCTTCCTTCCTTCCTTCCTTCCTTTCTTCCCTCCCTCCCTCCCTCCCTCCCTCTTTCTTTTTTTGTGGTACTGGGGATTGAACCCAGGGGCATTCTACCTCGGAGCTACACCCCCAGTCCTGTTTTATTTGTATTTTGAAACAAGGTTTCACTAGTTTGATGACTCTCACTACTTGCTGAGGCTGTCCTTGAACCTGCAATCCTCCTGTCTCAACCTCCCAAGTACTGGGATTACAGGCATGCACCACCACGCCTGGCTCATTTTCCTTTAAATATACAAAAATATTTAAGCTGTTTCTTTTTAAGCCAGTGTGCACTGTCTAGAGATTTGTCAATTTTAGTTTAAGTTTTCAAATTTGTTGTCATGAAAGTTTTCTTAGTATTATGTAATCTCTGCTCTATGACTATTTTTCCATTTTCATCCTAATATTGTGTGTGTGTGTGTTTTATTCCTGATTGGTTTGATTGGAGGTCATTTTTCCCTCATTCTTGCCTAATTTGATTTAAGAAAGGTATTCTAATATCAATATTTTCCAAATAACATCCCACTAAGTCTGAACTATTTCAACTAAAGTTGTCTAGAGAAAAATAAAGATACCAGCTATTTCAACTACAAATATAAAAGAGAAAAGGAAAGAGGAAATGAGAGTTAAGGAACAGAACAGAAAAATTAACTTAAAACTTGTATTTGATGAGTAATCACATGCATTATTTCCTCACTAACTGGACTCATTGGGTAATTCAGTCTAGATTAGTTCAGGCAATTACATGATTTTCCAGCAGACTACATTTTCCAAACTATCGATTCACACTAATAGTTACACGCCAAATTTAAAACTTTTTTTTAAAAGCCCATTCCGTTAACTAATATAAGCAATTTTTCATGCTATGGCACAAGTTTATTTAATTTGAGGCAAGAGGACGTTGGGGTCAGTCTTCCAAAGGTTGTAATAATGGCAGCCATTCAGCTTTTATAATGTACAAGCACACAAAGTCCAATAGCAGTAAGGACACCAAAATGAACCCTTCAACTCACTTTTTGACCACAGTGAGATGAAAGACTTCACCTTCTGAGGCTCATCACATACTTGTAAATATTAATACTGTTCGAGCATCATAGACATCAAGAAGAATCTGTTACCCTGGCTTCTGTAATCCAAATTATGTTTTTACACTTTGCTTTTTATCTTAAATAATTATAGCCCCACAAGTAATTGCAAAAACAGTAGAGAAGCCCCATTTACCCTTCAGCCGGCTTCCTACCGATGGCAACATCTTATCTAAGTGCAGTGCAAGATTAAGACCAGGAAAACAACCCTGGCACAACACATAGAGCCTGATTTTGCCAGGTTTTGTTTTGCTTATGTTTTTGTTTGGTCCTGGGGATTGAACCCAGGGACATCCTACCTCTAAGGTACACCCTCCTAGCCCTTTTTATTTTTTAAAACAGGGACTCAGTAAGTTGCTGAGGGTCTCACTAAGTTTCTGGGGCTGGTCTTGAACCTGCGATCTTCCTGTGCTAACCTCACAAGTAATTGGTATTACAGGCGTGCACCACCACACCCAGCTTGGTTTCACCAGTTTTTACAAGTACTTGTTTTGGTACATATGTACTTCTATGGCATTGTATTACATGTATAAATTCATATAACCACCACCAAAATCTAGATCCAGAACTCTTCTCAGGCTACCCTCTTATTCCAAAGAACATTTTTAAGACTAAACCCAATACATATATTATAAGCAGCTTTAGGACCAACACTAAGCACCTTCATACTATCACTAGTAGCAGGGGTAAACCAAGTCATTTATTATTTTTGAAAAAAAATTACTATTGAGCCGGGCGTGGTGGCGCACGCTTGTAATCCCAGCATGCGGGAGGCCGAGACCAGAGGATCCAGGTTCGCAGCCAACCTCAGCTACCTAGTGAGGCACTCTGCAACTTAGTGAGACCCGGTTTCAAAATAAAGAATAAAAAATAGGGCTGGGGGTGTAGCTCGGAGGTAGAATGCCCCTGTGTTCAATCCCCAGTACCACAAAAAAAAAAATTACTATTATTTTCATACCCAAATGCAGATATTTGTATCACTTTACATTGGGAAGATACTGAGTAGCTAAAACTACACATGTCCTTCTGGGGAAATGTGCTGTAGGTCTCAGGTACTGTTAAGGGAACACAGTCCACATTTAATCAATATGTGTGTCAGGAAGAAAGACTTAATAACCACAGTCTTGATAGAGTGCCATTAATGACAGATAACCTCATTTTTTTTTTTTTGCCAACTTACAAAAACCGATATAAACAAGCAATCAGACCATGTTTAGCGAAAATCAACATACACAACACGCATTTAAAAATTGAGGAAAAGTTTAACATCTTTGGTCAAAACACGGGTGAAATAGCCTGAAAAGAAAAATACAGACTCTTCCACGCCTCCCATTTCCGCTGCAGAGCAATGATGGGCAGAATGTCCTCACCACGAGGGAGAGAAGAAATTAAACCCTGCTTCATTACATGTGACTAATCATCTCTTTCCCATGATCTGGCATTTCTGGGTGCTTTTGTAAGTCTCAAGCATGCTGCAGCTTCACTACAATATGACTCGTGTGTTTCTCTTCTTTATCCCACTTGGATGATATTGTAGTTCATGGCTTTGTGGATTCCTGTCTTCCATCAGTTTTGGAAAATTCTGTTAGCTCAGTAGTTATAGCTGCTCCTCCCGTCTCTGTAGTGTCTCCTTCAACAGTGACAACTAGGTGTACATTAGACTTTCTAATGTCCACACCCTTTTGAATTGATTTTGACCGGTGCATTGTAATTGTATATAATAGTGAGGTTCACAGTGGTAAATTCAAATCTGCACACACATTGCTTGGTCTGCTTCTCTCCCCGTTCGTCTGTTAACTGCTCTTTCCCATCATTTGTCTCTTTGCCTCTGGACTGGATCATTTCTTTACATCTGTTTACAAGTCCATCAATTCTCTCTTTCACCGTGTCTAATGTGTAACTTAAGGCATCTATTAGTTTTTCATTTTAATGATACTTTTTCAAGTCCTCTACTAACTCTGTTTGCTATTATTTGGTCTGCTCATAAATTTTAATCGATTATCATATTATTTATTAACTATCATTTATTCTTTCTATATTCCTATACAATTGCATTACATTTCCTGTCCAACATGGTGTCTATTCTCCAACATGTGAAATCCTTGGGGTTGCTTTCCTACCTCTGATGATGCTCATTTTCATAGTATATTTCCTTGTGTGTTTGGGAATTTTTTTTTATTTTTAGGGAATTTCTGGTTGAAATTCACTCTGAATGTTTAAGTTGGTATTACTTTTGTCCAATAATAGTAATAATAATAATAATAATAATAATAATAATAATAATAATAATAATAAAAGTACTTTTGCTTTTTTGAGGAACACTACCAACCTGGAGCCACTTCCTCTCCCTTGGAGGGTGGCAGGTCAGTGTGTGAACCTCAGGGACAGTCCCCCCACCTTGTCCAGCCCCTGAGCTGGTCTCAAGATCTGAAGAGTGTTGGTCTTTGCACTTACGAAAACCCTCAGTCTTTTGCTTGTTTGCTCATGGGAACTCACTCAGAAAAGCGCTCAAAAATGTCCCCCAGTCCTGATACCCATGCCTCCGGCTCATTCGTCTCTGTTGATCCTGGATTTGGCTGTATGTTAGCAGGAGGTCTCCCGGATTAGCTACTCAGCAAATACCTCTTTTTTTTTTTTTATCTTTTGTGTTTGGAAAACAACATTTGGGACACATTCCTCTCAACTCCTAAAGATATTTTAAAACCAGCCTAATATCTGAAGAATTTACAAAGCAGTCCATACACATTATCTCACACGTTTCTCAGAATAATACCAGAAGGTTAAACAGATCAAGCATGATTGCCGTCATCAAATCAATGGGAATTGGAGGCCACAGGCACCTACGGGCTTCCTTGTGCCACTCGTGATTTCAACTATTCTCTCCATGCTGGTTCTACTCAAATTTCCATCTCTAGCCCCTTGCTCTTCCTTAGGGGATATGCTTATTTTAATGTCTGGTATACATTGTCCTTCAGATGCCCCTGCCTTGAGCACAATGCACATGTAAGGTAACTCACCCTTTCCCATTAACTCCCTGTAATTCTGCCCCGTCACTCCAAACTGTCCAATTAATTACCAACTCCTGTTGACTGTACCTTCTAGAACAGCACTGTCCAATACACAATACAGTAAACACAGCCACATGTAGGTATTTAAATTGACTAAAATTAAAAATTCAGCTTGTCACAGTAGCCACATTTAATTTATTTATTTATTTATTTTTTTTTTTTTTTTGCTGGGCATGGTGGCACATGCCTGTTATCCAAGTACTTGGGAGGCTGGGACAGGAGGATCATAAGTTTGAGGCCAGAACACAGAAATTTAGTGAGACCCTACTTCAAAATAAAAAATAAAAAGAGCTGCAGGTATAGCTCAGAGGTAGAATGACTCTGGGTTCAATCACTGGAACCCCCCCCCCCAAATTTTCTTTTATCCTCAGAAAAATCTAAAAACTAAATTAAGTATAATAGTGTTAGAATGAGAAATCAATGTGAAAAGTTTTTATTATGCATTTGCATTTTTTTCTGCATTTATCTTATCTTTTTGGAGTTTTAGGTTTATATTAGCATAGCTAAAAGCACAGAGTTCCCTTATGCCCCCTCCTGCTTCCCTCAATTTCCCCCATTATATTAATAGGTTGCATTTGTGTAGCATATTTGTTACAATCGATGAGCCCATATCAATATATGAGTATTACTAGCTGAAGTTAATAGATCATATTAGGGTTCACATGGGGTGGGTATGACAAGACAGTATCATGCAAGCCACACTAGTCACATTTAAAATACCCAGTAGCCACACATGGAGACTGGCTGGTGGATACCATACTGGGAAGCACGTCATCAAACAGCCCATCACTGCAGAACGTCCTACTGGACAGCACTGTTCTAAAGAGTCTCAAGCTCACCTGTGCAGAGCCTCTGACCCACTGCCTCTGGGCGAGCCCTCGTGGACACGCACTACACTCCGCAGCTAGAACCACAACCACAGGACTGACTTGAAGTGTGGCTACTGAGAGCCTTTCAGTCTTCCTCCCACCACCTTCCAGACCCGTCACCCTTTCCCTGCCTGATGCTCTCCTCTTGGAAGATATTAAATCGCTGTTTTTCAGATCATGCCCCCCAGGGCCTCATGTTCCTGCCTCACTTAAAAAATCTCCTTGACTTTTGAAGTTTTTTCCCCCCTTTGGTGGACAGAACCCAGGGCCTCACACATGCTAAGCATGTGCTCTACCACTGAGCCAGGTACACCTTCAACCCCTGCTTACCCTTTAAATGACGTTTCTCTCTTTCACCTCCAAGATTAAGACTTTCACAGGCCCCACATTTTGAAGCTGCTTTGGTGTTCCCACACCATTCTAAATAAAAATAATTTATTAAAGCCATAAAACTAGGATAGTTCCATCAAAGTTCTACTTCCCCTCTCCCTGTAATGATTAATGCTTCGGTGAGAAACATCAAAATGAAACTTTTCAAGAAATAGATGTTTTCACTATTTCCTTTGCCAAGTACTCTGACCATGTTCTTGCACTGCTTACTGGGTAATTATCTTACTCTGCTTGGCTTGGGCTGCTGTAACAAAACACCCATAGAATGGCTGGCTTATGAACAACAGAAAGTTATTTCTCCCAGTATTGGAGTCTGAGAAGTCCAGGATTGAAGGGTTGGCAGATTTGGTGTCTGGTAAGGGCCTGTTTCCTGGCTCATAAATGGCACCTGTTTGCTATGTCCTCACATAGAAACAGCTCTCTGGGGCTTTGTTTTTTCCTCTTTTCTTGTTGTGCTGGGCTGAATATAGGCTACACATGTGCTCTACCGCTGAGCTACTCTCTCAGCTCCATGGGGTCTCTTTATTGTTTATTTTATTTATTTATTTATTTATTTATTTATTTATTTATTTATTTATTTATTGGTACTAAGGATTGAGCCCAGGGGCATACTACATCTGAGCTACACCCTCAGGCTTTGTTATTTTTTATTTTGAAACAGTGCCTCACTAAGTTGCTGAGGGTCTCTCTATGTTGCTGAGGCTGGCCTTGAACCTGCTATCTTCTTGTCTCAACCTCCCAAGTTCTAGGATAATAGGCCTGCACCACCATGCCCTGCTATGGAGTCTCTTTTATAATGATGCTAATTCTATTCATTAGGGTCCCACCCTGATGACCTCAAGACCTCCCAAGGCCTGGTCTTCCAATGCTATCACACTGGGGATTAGGTTTCAACATGTGAATTGCGGCCCAGGGGGAGCAGGGACACAAACATTCAGTCTATTGTAGTAACAAGTAATATTTTAAATCTTCCCTTAAGATTGAATTCCAGGAAGCCTTCTGCTATGATTTGGATCTTGTGTCCTCCAGAGGCCTGGTTCTCACCAAGGCACCACTGGGAGGTGGGGACCCCTTCAGGGGTGGGGCTTGGTGGGAGGTATTACACCTCTGAGGGCATGCTCTCAAAGGGGACTGTGGGACCCCAGCCCTTTCCTCGGCCTCTCTCCTTTGAACTTCCCAGCCATTAGATGAGCCACCTGGCTCTCACTCACTTCTGCCATGATGTGCACCACTGGCTCCCTCTGTCTTTCAGCAACAGAATAGTGCGGCTCTGAGCCTGCAGTGACATGGATTTAAGTGCTCATTTCCAGATCTTTAGGGTCTCTATCTCTTTCATTCTCTCTGTCCCTGTTCACCTCTCCACAGCCATTGACTCCCCAGAGAAAACCCTGAAGGAGCTGCTGATTGTCAACCAGAGTTTATTCACGGTCTACACCAGACATGATGGGTGGTGACCTGAGCCCCCTCTTCCGAGGGCTAGCAGTGCTGGGCACCTGAGAGGAAAGAGGCTGGGGATCCGCACGCTGAGCACCGGGCACACAGTAGGTTCGCAAGTGAATCTGAATAGACCTGGGGTTAATCGAAGGGGGACACAGAAGAGACTCAGAGAAGGAGAAATAGATGTTGCAGACTGGTCATTGAAAGAAGAAAAGGATACCTCGGATTCACACCATGGAAAGGGCAGCAGGGAAGGTAAAAACTCAGGCACAGACGAGAGAGGGCGCTTCTTGCCAGGAGAAAGTCTGGCAAAGTTAAAAAGTTAAAAAGCAAGGAATGGAATCAAACAGCTATTGCCTCTCTCTCTCTCTCTCTCTCTCTCTCTCTCTCTCTCTCTCTCTCTCTCTCTCGGATAGTTAGGAGTTTGGCATGCAGGAAAGAATAAGAGACCAACAGGTTGAAGATGTAACATCAAGAAGCAGCACCATCTCTTTTTAGCTGTGTCCAGCAACTTAACAGTTTGCAGTCTCTCAAAATATCTGTGAGGCAGCCATAAAATCTGGAAACGAAGTCAATATTATTTTATCATATATTGGAATATAGTATCAATAATCCACTTATCATAGCTTTGCTTGTGTTTACCCATTTGGGAACCAGCCTCTTCGTAGGTGGGTTGGTAACACCCATTCCCAGATGGAGGGAAACAATAGGATCCTGTGTATCAAAATGGTGTACAGAACTGGGCATGGTGGTGCATGCCTGTAATTCTGGTACTTGGATAAGATAGGAGGATTGCAGGTTCAAGACCAGCCTCAGTAACAATGAGACTCTCAGCAACCTAGTGAGATACTGTTTCAACATACAAAATAAAAAAAATCCGAGGGTGTAGCTCAGAAATAGATGCCCCTAAATTCAGTCCCCAGTAACAGACACATAAACTGTATAGACATCCAACAGGGCCCCAGGGAACTGGGTGATATCTTCCTTTTTTGAAGAGTTGGGTGTAATGGAGCAGGCCTATAATGCCAATACTTGGAAGGCTGAGACACAAGGTTCTCAGGTTCATGATCAGCCTTGGCAACTTAGCGAGGCCCTCAGCAACTTAGTACGACCCTATTTCAAAGTAAAAAAAAAAAAAAAAAAAAAAGGGCTAGGAGTGTAGTGCAGAGATAGATGCCCCTAAGTCAATCCCTAGTATCTCTCTCTTTTCTCTCTCTCATACACACACACACACACACACACACACACACACACACACACACACGTGCACGCGCGTATTACTTATCAGGCTGTCTAACATCAAGAATTTTCTTCATATACCCTCTACTGCTTCCATGAAAACTTCTAGTGGGGGAACTTCAAAATTCATGAGATAGAAAATGAGCCCTTGAATAACTGACAGTTGAACTACGTTGGGCAACAATTTCTCTCATCGGGTGGCAGCTTCAAGAAACACTAAATCCTGCCTTTCTCCACAGTGGACTTCCCACCCTGACAATGGAGCTATTTGGTCTAATGAAACATTCAAGTTTGAAAAGGAAAAAAAAGTAACCAACAAGCCAATTCCTTGCTTCAGTTCCCAGGGTTACCAGGGGTTCATATTTCTATCAAATTACACCGCATCAGATGACCCATTATTATTTGTGGCACAGCACCGTGTGTGCCAAACACGGGGACGTGGGGAGAGTCCTTTCTCATGATTCCTTCCAACCTCTCCTCTGAGTGACTGGTCCAGGCCAGCCTGAGCTCCAGGAGGCAGGGCAGCCCTCATCCCTCATGGCAGGCGTCTGTGCATGGTCCTCCCGTTCCACCTCCACAGTGCTCACACAAGTGGCTAGTGCAAAAGAAACCCCGGCACGCGCTGAGGGCTAGCACTCTCCTCCAATGTACAATCCACAAAGGAGCAGGGAATTTGGGGTTGTTCCCCTATGGGCCCAAGTCTCCCCAGTGGCTCCTGGCTCGTAGCAGGCGCCCAGCATGTATTTGTCAAAAGAGGGGACAACAGCCCTGGGGCCAGTGGAGCTGCACCTCTCAAGTCCTGACCTGCCTGGCAGCAGCAGGGGATGGACACTGGAACCTTTCCTGGTCAAACTCAGCCCCACAGTTCTAAACCAAGATGTGGTCACAGAGGGACATCTAGGGCTGTGTGGGACCTGTGTTTATGCCCCGGGGTGCTAAACATGAGAATAGAAAAACACCACCATGGGGGTGCGAGCGGCTCCCTAGTACGGCTGCCTGCGCTGAACACACAAACAGCAGGGCCATTCCTTTCCTTTAATAGGCACAACTTGGATCCCCAGATCCTTGCAAAAACACAACAAAATGCTCCTCCCAGGACCGTTCTGGGAGAATGTCTTGCCTTTTCTGGGGCAACAAGGCCTCTTGGTCTCTTCTGAGCAACAGTCATGCCAGTGCCTTTAGCCCCAAACCGATTCTCAAGTGTTTATCTGAATTACAAAAATCAAGCAAAAAAATTCACCAGGAATGAGCCTTTGGATGTATGATATGAAACAAAACAGAAAACACCTAAAAAAAAGACTTAAAAAGATAGGGGAATCATGTCTTATTGTTTCCATTTCCCTGTTCTTAAATTAAAAAAAAAAAAAAATCACATAACTTCTGAGTTAACCAGATAATTGTATGTGGGAGTGTGTGTGTGTGTGTGTGTGTGTGTGTGTGTGTGTGTGTGTGTGTGTGTGTGTTGGGTTGGTACTAGGAATTGAACCCAGGGGCATTATACCTCTGAGTTATACCCCCAGCCCTATTTTATATTTTATTTTGAAACAGGGTCTCACTAAGTTGCTGAGGGCTGCACTAAGCTGTTGAGGCTAGCTGCAAACCTGCAATCCTCCTGTCGCAGTCTCTCAAGTGCTGGGATTACAAGCGTGTGCCACCACACCCGGCTTAACCCAATAATCTTTACCTGAACAATGTCATCTGTGAGGCAGTTTTATTGATAAGGAGGACCTAAGTGACCCCAATCTATCAAAGTGCTTTTGGGTTCTTTGACTGGTAGATAGCAACCATAATGGGCAGCATAAAGCTAGAAAGACAGAAATGAGCTGGGAAACTTTCAAGTGTGACAGATTTGTGGTATGCACTTATTTATATTTTTCATTTGGTTTTGATTTACTAATTAACAAGTGGGGCAAGGAAAGCATATTTGGGTTGAGTCGGAGGCGTATGCTCTCAGAGTCTCCGCTTCCTGGGGCCCTCGGTGAAACAATAGTCTTGGATTTGGAGCTGGGCAATGATTTCCATGTCTAACGTGGCCTTGTCATTTCACTGCAGGATCGAGTTTAGGAAAAAACAGGCTGCAGAAGGAAAATTCTCATCCAAGCATCTATCAGAGGGACGAGAAGGGGAGGCACAAAGAACAACAAAGTGACCAGCCAGAGCGTCCTCGGCGGCGCTCTCCCTCCTCTAATTCAAAACACTGTACTGTATTCTTGGTGCAGCACCAGACGGCACATTCTTTGCCCTGGTGATTCACTTCACTTTCCTGAGAACACGGGCAGAGAGCATCTTCCTGTGAGTGGCCAAGCCCAAGCCAACGCTCCCTTCACATTCCCTTCTCCCTGAAGCACACCAGGACCTCTGGCAGCGGGTGGTGGTGTCCACATGGTGGGTGGCTCCCCACCTTCCCCGCCAAGTCACAAGATCCTGATTCTTTCAGGGTCTTGAATCACAGACAGATGGATGACATCAGCCATTAGGCGTTTCCGCAGGTTCAGGGGAGAAGGGAGAGAGCCTTGCAGATGGGTAGAGAGACTCGGAGACATCTGTCCTTGGTTTTCAGGTTGTGATTTCAGCCCCATTAGAGCAATAAAATTGTGTGTGTGTGTGTGTGTGTGTGTGTGTGTGTGTGTGTGTGTGTGTGTGACGGTTCATAGGGTAAAAAGAAAACAGGTGAGAGAAGAAGAGGGCAAAGGACGCAGAGGGTGTCCATGTGGTATTAAGAAAGGCATCGACCGTGGGCAAGCACACCGAGAGGGGAGCCTACCCCTCTTTGACGGGCAGCTGCCCTGGCCTCCTTGTACTCCCAATGCAGGGGACTGCGTTGCCTGTGCACAGGTGACACAATCGCCTGCTGCACCCGGAGTTGCCCAGGTGCTTGGCCGGCCCTTCCTCTTCCTGCCTGGCACTGACTATACACAGAGGAGGGTAAATGACAATGAGTTACAGACAATGATCCCAACTGCCTTTGGCCATTAGTCTTACCCACAAAACCTTCCACCAAAGCAATTCGTAATCAGTGAAACCGACGGTCTGAATTTCAATGTTTCTCTTTTCATAGCCTTCGAAGGCTAGAAGTGCACGGGAATGAGCCCTGAGTAAAATAAACCACGCAAGGCAGAAGTAGCCCTCAGGCAATGCAGACCTAGGCCAGCAAATGGCATTTCCAAGGCCCTGCAGGTGTGTGCTCACAGGGCCTTTCCGAGCTCAGCTGTATCCTGCTGACCCTGCAGGTGTGTGACCACACTGTCCCTCTGCACTCTGCTGCGTCCTGGTGAGGAGCAAGCCACCGGGGAGACCGTGACGTCAAAGATGGATGCCCCACAGGATAGTAAGAAGAAGCCACAGGGAATGTGAAACTTGAGGCAGAAAGGATATGGCTTGGCTAGAAGCAGCCTGGTAGAGTAAGAGAAGAGGAACCTGATCCTCTGAACCAAGGAGGAAGCCCACCCCATCAGGCAGGGATACAGAGAGACAGTGACATGTGACAGTATCGCCACTACAAACCAACCCCAGGCATTGCTGCCTTATAGGAGGTTGGTGGTTTCAACACCCAGGATATGCAGAGTCCACTTCATCCCTGAGAAACTTCATTTCGGTTTTCTTCCTTGGCTAAAAGGGAGGTAATACTAATTTACTTGAGTTGGGTGTGATGGAGCACACCTAGAATCCCAGTATTTGGGAGGCTGAGACAGGAAGATTGCAGGTTTGAGGCCAGCCTCAGCAATGTAGCAAGAATCTCAGAAACCTAGTGAGACCTTGTTTCAAAAACAAAAAATAAAAAGGGCTAGGAGTTTAGCTTAGAGATAGAATGGCCCCGGGTTCAATCCCCAGCACCGCTAATAATAATAATAATATGAAGAAGAAGAAGAATTAATAATAATAATAACAATAATAATAAATAAAATATTATTATATTATAATATTGATAATACATTATTATTATTGTTGTTGTTGTTGTTATTCATCTGCCTCATAGAGGTATCCAATGCTTACATGAGATATGTGGAAGCATTTTGGAAAAGTAAAAGTGCAGTACTCCCAAAGTGAAAGGCACGCTTCCTCTCTGCCTTCTCACCTGCCTTGGGACACAGCTGGGGGCATAGTTCCAGAGTAGAGTGTTTGCTCGGCATGCCAGAGGCCCTGAGTTCCATCCCCAGCACCCACCCGTCAACACACACACATACACCCCCCAGAAATAAGGCCGGCTGTGATCTGGTGTGAGAGAGGCAGGCAGGATCAAGGCTGCAGGAGTCAGGAGGTGACTGGGACAAGGAGGAAAACCACAAGGACGTGACCCAGCACAAAGACAGCAGAGAAAAGAAAGCGCCACTCAGACCTTCCACAGTCAGAGACAACACGCAGCCAGTTGTTGGCTTCCAGGAGTGGAGGGAGCATGGATACGTGAAATTCTTAACCATATGTCTTGTTTTAAGTTAAATCTCCTTTCAAGCAACTTCCTCCTCTAATTCCAAACAGCCAAAGTCCCTTTGTATATACCTTTCAAACGTGCACTGTATCTAATATTCTTAGAAGGTGGAGAATGTCTTGCTTAAGTAGGAGTATATAAAATACTGCTGTGGAGCCGGGCGTGGTCGCGCACGCTTGTAATCCCAGCATTCGGGAGGCTGAGACGGGAGGATCCGGGTTCGCGGCCAGCCTCAGCTACCTAGTGAGGCACTCTGCAACTTAGTGAGACTCGGTTTCAAAATAAAGAATAAAAAATAGGGCTGGGGGTGTAGCTCGGAGGTAGAATGCCCCTGAGTTCAATCCCCAGTACCGCAAAAAAAATAATAATAATAATAAAAATAAAAAATAAAAATAAAAATAAAATAAAATACTGCTGTGTGTCAGAAAGTTTGCAATGGGATATATACGCACTGACCTGCTCTTCATCACAATTGCGTTCACGTGGTAGTCACGATGCTGCACCTGCTGCGGGGCAGGGGAAACTGACTCTCAAAGAGGGAAGTAGCTTGCTCAAGATCGAATGAGTGGTGAGTGTAGAACGAGGTCCTAACCCATAGGCCCATGCAGCAGCTATTACACTGCAGAGCCTACCAGCAGTCGCAGGACTCATTGGCAGAAGAGTTGGCTCAGAAGAGTTGGCTCACAGCTCAGCCTTCCCAAAGGGCACCATACAAGAACCCGAGAAGCAGGCTTCAGTTCCCCCCAGTCAGACCAGGAAAAGCCATTTCTCAGGTGGGGGCGGGGCAGTCAGGGCCCTGGGCCCACATCTTACAGTTCCTGGCTCAGACTGCCAAAGCTGGATGGAAATGTAAGGCAGGGAGTTCCCCCAGGCATGTGTCAGACTCTGCGTAAGATGGCTGAAGCTACGCTGGAACAAAGGAACACCAGGAGAAACAGTCCACGGCAGGTGGGATTCTGTTCAATGGGACAAAAAGAAAAAGAAAAAACAAGCAACTCGATGACTAAGAGTGGGCTTCAGCCTCTCCCTGGGACAAGTTACTGGCCCTACAAAATAAGTGAGTGGTCATGTTCAAGCTGACCATCCCACCTGACTCCCCCCGTGGGAGTCAGGGATGCTCAGGTTTTGAGGTCACAAAGCAACCATTTTCTATAAAGGTCTTGGATATATGTAGATTTTGGTATCCTAGAGGATGTCCTGGGACCAATCCCCCATGGGCACCAAGGGACAACTGAAGACACTTTTTAAAGGTCGGCTCTTTTCTGTTACCTAGGAAATCTAGGTAACAAAGATCCTAACCACAGTCCTGCAGGTGGGGAAAGAGAAAAGTCCATGTGAAGGAAAAAGGCCCAGAAAAACTCTTTTCTGAGAGCCTTTGACTTATAGTTTTGATCGCATCATACCCAACAGTGTCCCAACTCACCACAAACCCACCTGGGATGGGATCTGCCATCTCCAGGTAAGAGTGTTCACCCTGTGTTACAAAGACCGCAATACCCAAAGCAATCAGAAAAGATTTCCTAGGTAACAGAAAAGAGCCAACCTTTAAAAAGTGTCTTCAGTTGTCCCTTGGTGCCCATGGGGGATTGGTCCCAGGACATCCCCTAGGATACCAAACTACATATATCCAAGACCTTTATAGAAAATGGTATAGCCGGGTATAGGGGCACACACCTGTAATTATAACACTTGGGAGGCTGAGACAAGAGAATCACAAGTTCAAGGCCAGCCTTAGCAACTTAGTGAGACTCTGTTTCAAAATAAAGAATAAAAGGGCTGGGGGTGTAGTGCACAGGTAGAATGCCCCTGGGTTCAATCCCCAGTTCCCCAAAGAAAAAGAAAATGGTGTAGTGTTTGGGAAGGACCTATACACATCCTCCCGTATACTCTTTACCATCTCTGGATTACTTATAACACCTCACACAATGCAAATGCTGTCAGCAGTTGTTAGACCATATTGTTTACAGAACAATGACAAGAAAAAGAAGTCTATATATATATACTATACAGACCCAGTTTTTGCTTCTAATATTTTTTGATCCAGAGTTGGTTGAATCCCCATGAACAGAACCAATGGGTATGGGGGGCAACTGTATTTACAAAACTATGTATAGGATAATATGCGTTGTATACACACACACACACACACACACACACACACACACACACACTAAAATGTACATGCAGATAGTTTTTTTTTTAATCTTAAAAGGATATACAATAAAATTTTAGTTAGTTGGAAAGATAACAGGATTGTGGATAATTTCCCCTGCCTAATGCTTATTTATCTCTATTTTACAAATTATTCACAAAAATACATTCTGCTTAAAACAAAAATGCAGTTGCATTATTTAAAATAAAAAGATTTGAAAGTACATCACTTAAATGGATCACTAGTGCCCTCAATTTCACCAATTCAACCTTCTGAAAGAAGTTGTTAAATAGTCTCAGATGACTAGAAACATAGTTGGAATGCCTCCTTCCATCTGATTAAAAGATTACTCACTGTAGCCCAATTTATGGTAACTCTGCTACAAAACAAAACAAAACAAAAACCCCCAAAAAACCAAGGCTTCTGTTTTGGGTTGCAAATCACAGTATTACCTCAACTCCAGCTGGAAAATAGAAAAAACAACATTTGGGATTGAAAGGCCATCTTCATCTACATGCTGAGCTTGGGAAGAATATCGTAATGGGGGGTGGGGGGTGGGGAGTGTTAAAAACAATTAAATACAACTGAAAAGGACTTCCAAAACAGATTCCTGGTCGCCATGACTGGGCTCACGTTGATTGATCTCTTCCTTTATGGGACCTTCCAAATAGGGCCTAGGGCCCTTCCTTTTTTCTTCTCTCTCTCTCTCTCTCTCTCTGTTTATTTCCAATTGCCAAATTCAAATTTAAACAACTGTTTTCTGGATCTGACAGTCAAAAGTACTGTTGCCAGGCATGCAATCCCTAAAACATTAGCACATAAATTGACCTGGATAAACTCCAGCGGCGAACTGTGAGTAATGAGACAATGACATACATATGTAATTAGACCCTGTACACTCAGGTTTGGATTTCATCTGGATCCTTTTCTCCAGCTGGATCTTGAGGAAGACTCTAAGTAAGATGCAGGACTGAGAGGTTTCCCAGGACATGGGCCTCTCAATGCTAAAACCATATTAGTCCTGGGCAAACCAGGACAAGGTGGTTGCCCTACAATCATAAAATGTTAACTTCAGTAAAACCTCACACTCCAGAAGACTCCCAGATTAGAGGTCACACATACCCATGTGTACACACAGTCAGAGACTCTCATGCTTGCTCTCACACGCACACCCGGTTATGTGCCTGTACCTGATCATCGCAGCTGGGCTCTTCCCTTTATTTTCTTCTCTGGTCGCGTCTCACAGTCCATCTTGTCATCATGAATGACATTTCTGCCTCTAGTTACTCATGTCCTCATGTCTGCCCCTGGTTGGACGCGATACCCTTCTCTGAAATCTGAAAAGATCGTCTTGCCAATTTCATGTGTTTATAAGATGCTCATGTTAAAAGTCTCCTTTCCCTAGATCCTGACGACCTTTGCCTTTATTTAGATATTGCTATTATTTGGAGAAGTGTCTCCCACAGGTCCACATGTTGAAGGCTTTTTCTATAGCTCATGGTGCTACTGGGAGGTGATGGAATCCTTAAGAGGTGGGGGCAAGTGAGAGGAAGTGAGGTCATTGGGGTGTTACCTTGAAGGGATATCAGGACCCCAGTCCTTTCCTGTCTTTCTCTTTTCTTCCTGACCTCCATGAGGTCAGCAGGCCTGTATTTCTGCCATGATATATTATGTCACCTCAGGCCTAAAACAATTGGGCCAAGCAACTATGGACAGAAACTTCTGAAACTGTGAGCCGAAATAAAACCTTCCTGTTGTAGGTTGATTATTGCAGGTATTTTGTCACAGTGACAGAAAGCTGACTAACACATATATTATCAATGTATCTGAAAATGTGAACCTCTGACCCAGTGGGGTCCTGATAGTTGAATGGGATGTGGTCCAGACAGTCATAAGCAGCTGCATGCTCTTCTTAGAAAAAAAAAAAAAAAAAAGGCTATGGAGTGGGGCTCTGGAACTCCAAGCCCTATGTGGGCCTCTTGGTTTGACATAATACTCTGGCTGTTTATAACCAAAACAGTTAGAAGCACTTCCCTTTGGGGACTGGTTTGTGATTAAACACTGTCTACTAGAAAGGAAACCTCTAAAAGCACCAGACCACAATAAAGAACTTGCTCCAGTGTCTGTGTTGACAATGTGGGACTTACATAAAGATGCCAGTCATTGTCCACGGCTGTTACCAAGTGTGTGTGTGCATGGGGAGGAGGCTTTCCAAATCAGAATTAAAGTGCTGAAATATTCCACAAGTTGCAGAAGTGAGTTAAATAACACAATTCTGAAAGGAGTACTAAAGATTTTAAAAATCTTTTCTATTTTCTTCTCTAAGTACACTTCAACAAAATGAGATATAAAATGTCCCCATGTATAAATCAAACACATTGTTGTCACTCTTGTTTTGAATAAAAAGTGAAAATTTAGGAATGTCTTTTTATACTCCTGGTGCAATGAGATTAAGAAATCTGGAAAGCTTCCTGGCACTAACTTGTACATATTTGCTTATTTTTGATCTACTGCAATTCTTTGTATTTTGTAAATTCTGAGAAAAAATCAGCAGAACAAAACAGTCTAATCCATGGATTTGGTCTATTTTATGCTTCTAAAATATTTTCAAGGAAACATTCCAATTATAAATGTGTTAAAAAAAAAAATAACAGTGTGCGGGCATGGAGACATGATCTAAATTTATTCACCTGTTGGACCCACAACATGACTGCCCAGAACAGATGGGGCTGACTGGCTGGGTGATGTTGGGCAAATGGCTTGTCATGCATTTCCAGTCCTTGGTTTCTTCACTTTGCAATGTAAGGTGGTTGTACAAGATGAGGCCTAAAGCCCATTCCAGCACTACATTTCAATGTTTATAGGAAGTATTTGGATAATCTAATATTCTGGTTACAGAAAGGTTAAATTAAAACCGCAGGCACACACACAATACACTTTGAATTTAGCTTTAAAACATAAGGCAATTTTCTGCCTAATCTATATATAATCCATAATCTCTCTATACATAATATCCTCATTATTTAATGATTGAGTATCCTGTGGAACCTTAATATTAGCATCTGATGAGAAGAGAGTTAAGAAATGAATAATGCTGACCACTAGAAGACCTGGGAATGATGGCACATGACTATCTCCTTTACATGCACACACAAAGGTGAGACTCAATGAGCTCACTAAAACAAATAAGAGCATTTTGCTAATTGCAAAGTTCAAAGACAGTGTACTATTTTTTTTATCTAGACTAAATGTTTGCTTGGCCAAGGATCTACCAAAAAGATAGTTTCCCCAGAGTGAATATGGTGATGAGAAGTTTGGGCCTGAGTCTTTGTTTCTGTTTCTGAGTTTATTTCTCTTTCTTCTCAAAGTAGAATTCACAATAATAGATAGTCTCAGTTAACTGAAGAACCTGATCTTAGTAATTGAAGTATTACCCTAATAAAGAGATCAATCAGTTAATATTCCATATTAGAAGCAGAGTAATAATTTTTGCTCATATAGCATCTATAGTATTTTCCCCTAATGTCAGAATGTGATTTTTTAATCTGTGTTAGTCAGCTTTCTAGCACTATAACACAATTCCTGAGATAATCAACTTGTGAAGAGAAAAGGTTTATTTTGGCTCATAGTTTTGGAGGTTTCAGTCCATGGTCAGTCAACTTTGCTACTTTTGTTCGTATGGTGAAGCAGCATATCATGGTAGGAACACATTGCAGAGCAAAACTGTTACCATAGTCAAGAGGCAAAAGAGGGAAGAGGAAGACTCTAGAGTCCCAATAGCCCCTTCAAAGGCACACTCCTAATGACCTAGGCCTCACCTCTTAAAGGTTCTACCACCTCACATTAGTGTCATACTGGGGACCCAGCCTTTAACACATGGGAGGAAGTTAGGTCATTGGAGACATACCCTTGAAGGAGGGGCCTTGGATCCTTCCTTTTCCTTTGCTTCTCAGCTGCCCTGAGGTGACCAGCTTTGCTCCACCCTATGGATCCCACCATGATGTTCTGTCTCATCACAAGCCCAAAGCAATGGAGCCAGCTGACCATGGACAGAAACCTCTGACAACATGAGCCAAAACAAACCTTTCCTCCTTATGAGTTGATTATTTCAGGTGTTTTGTGATAGCAACAGAAAGCTGACTATAGCAGAAATAAAGGCCAACATAGAAAACAATTATGGATGGGTCTTTGAGACATTTTCCACTGGGAAACATCCTCTAAAATTTTGCTTTAACCTCGTTTGCCCCACCAAATATTCCATGACTGAAGGTATCAACACTTTCTTAATGGTGATTTTACCTTAGTTCCAACTACAAAGTCATACCAGTGGAAAATGCGTGGTTTTTGTGGTCACATGGACCTGGGGTTAGATTCCAGCTCTACTACTTATTAATGAGTTGGCCTTCAAAAGTTATTAGACCTCTGAACTGCTTAGTTTAAAGTGGGGGAGACCATCTTTCCCATGGACTATCAAGGGATTTGCCATAAAAGAACCCATGTGTTAGTATTATACAAATGTAAATGCCACTCTCTTCACTAGCTTGTAATTCTCTCTTTTCCCCTACTACTTCCTCCCCTCTTCTTATACTTTTGTTAGGCATGAAATTCTTTTTTTTTTTTTTACATTCTTAATTAGTGCTCAAGGATGGTGGGAATGGGCATATCCTCCTCTCTTGCAGTTTTCTGTCCTGCTAATTGATGGCTTTGCCATCTAGAGGGCGGGATTTCCTCAGGCCCTTGACAGTATGGAATATTCTATCGTAAAAGAAGAAGAACCACAGCCTAAAGTGCCAGAGTCAAACCCGACAATTTAGCCAACAAGCACAGCTTAAGCTCTGTCAACACACACGTGATTAAATGCCCCCACCAACTATTTGATTTCTAGCCAGAGCTACTATTTCTACAACACTACTGTGTTCTATTTCCTCTTGTTCTATTTTTGGATAAATGGGTTGTGTCAGGAAGTCCAGTGACTGGACACAAAGGAAAAGGTTAATCCTAAGTATATCTTTAACTGTTCAATGCATTGTTAATTATAACAGGAATGAATTAGCCATTTTCTTCCCTTCTTAGAGGTCTTCTAGTGTGTGTTCTCTGAAAAAAAAATTCACTATTATGACTCAACTGTATGATCCTCCTATGATCATTTTTACCACCGCAATGTTTTCATTCTCAAAGTAATTTCAACCCAGACTAAGCCTTTGCCATGACTATCATTAATTCTTAGAAAAAGTAACAGTGGCCACTATTAATTGATTACTTACTTTGTTTCCACCATGGTGATAGGCTCTATGAACATCAGATTTCTTTCTCGAAATTCCCATTATTATTATTTATTGTCGAGAAACTTGCCCCAGTTCCTAAAGTTTATGAGTAGCAGAGCCAGAATTTGAGCCCAGATATATTTATTAAATATATATTTAATTTCAAAGTTTTTGCTGATAGCCATCCTTCTCTTTTACACACATAGAGGTAGTTGTAACACACTCAAATATATCTCTGGTTTCCTCAGTGTATCTATGTTCAGGGACTACAGCACTTGGTAGAGGTCTGGAGTTCATAGCTTCCAGAAAGAATCTTGAGTAAAGATTTGTGTATTTGTGTACTTTGTAGAGAGAAACCAAGACAGATCCCTTGAGTTATACTGCATCCAGTGACTTAGGAGCTTAGCATCATGCAATTTCTATAGTTTAAAAGACTGTGTGTGTGTGTGTGTGTGTGTGTGTATGTGTGTGTGTGTGTGTGTTTTGCTGGGGATCAAACCCAGAGGCATTCTACCTCTGGGCTACATCCAGGCCTTTCTATTTTTTTTATTTTGAAACAGAGTCTCACTAAGTTGCTGAAGGCCTCAATAAATTGCCAAGGCTGGGCTCAGACCTGGGATCCTCCTGTCTCAGCCTCCCAAGTACTGGGATTACAGGCATGCACTGCCATACCTTGCTTTAAAAGACATTTAAGTCAGCTCATTTTATACTCCAAAAAGGTTAACAAGGAGACAGAGTAGTTACTACCAGTTAAGGAAACCAAGATGCCAAGGGGTTTAGCTACACACTCACTTTGGGACAGAAACAGAGCTGCTCTGTAGTCTCCTGACTCCACAGACCACTCCACATCACTCCCCCGGGGCCTGAAGAGAGTTAGATGGAGAGAGATGTGTTTATGGTTACTGATGAAGGATTCAGAGATGATAAGGAGGATAAGATTAAAGAGGATATGAGCACTTTATGTGAGAAAGAAAACCAATCCTGAAATAAAACTAAAGCACTGCAGAAGCTACTGAACAATATGAAGACGGAAACAGGGAATGCCATAGACACGTCCTTAAGGATGAAGATAAACGAAAAGTTTGGGGTCTCTGATTCTGGACACCTAAAATTTCTTGATCTGGTCACCGGTTCTGTAACCTGATTATGCTACACTACATGGCAAGAGGGATTCTATAGATGTAATTGAGGTTACTAACCAGTCAACTTCCAGTTAACCAAAGGGAAGATTTTCCAAGTGGTTTTAATCTAATCCTAGGGGCCTTTTGTTTTTATTATTACTATTTTTTTTAATTTTGGGACTGAGGATTGAACCCAGGGGCATTTTGCCTCTGAGCTATACCCCTAGACCTTTCTTTTTTTTTGAAACAGGGTCTAAAATGCTGAGGGTCTCACTAAGTTGCTGCGACTGGCCTGAAACCTGCGTTCCTCCTGTGTCAGCCTCCCAAGTACTGGGATTACAGGCATGTACCACCATGCCTGGCATCCAGGGGCCTTTTAAAAGACCAGAGCTTTCTCCAGTTGTGCCATAGTTTGAATCTTATATGTGTTCCCCAGAGACTCATGTGTTGAAGGCTTGGTCCCCAGTCCATTGTGGTGTTGGAAAGTGAGGCCCAATGTAAAGAAGTTAAGTCATTGAGGTGTGTCCTTGAGGAGATATTGGGACTCCAGCCTCTTCTTCCTCTCTCTGCCTTTTGTCTGCCTGAGGTGGGAAGTTTCTCTGTCATATACACAGTGATATTCTGTCTTATAACAGCCCAAAGGCAATGGAGCCTACCAAACATGGACTGAAACCTCTGAAACTATAAGTTAAAATAAACCTCTCCTCCTTATAAGCTGATTATCTCAGGTATTTTGTCACAGTGACTGAAAGCTAACATAAGCTAGTCACAAAAGAATTCGGCAGAGAAAGTACAGGTATGACAAACTGTTGCTGGCTCTAAAGAAGGAGGGGACCACTTGGTGAGAAACATAGGAAGCTCCTAGGATCCAAAAGCAGTACTGGCTGACAGTCAACAAGAAAACAGGGACCTCAGTCCTACAACCACAAAGAACCGAATTATTCCAACAAACTGAAGAGTTGGACTAGTTGTAGTCCCCCAAATTGGCCACCAGGGGGGTGACATCCTCCAAGAACAGATGGGTTTTCAAGTTTTCATTCTGATTGTCTGGGTGGAGTAGAGAAGAGGGTATGAGTGTTTCCCATTCAGGTGCTCAGAATCATGGGAATTCCTAAGTAAATTGAAGAAGGATATTAGGGAATAGCAGTAGAAGTTTGGAAACACAGACATTCAGATTTACAACTTTCTGAACTTATTTATTTGTGTGTGTGTGTGTGTGTGAGAGAGAGAGAGAGAGAGAGAGAGAGAGAGAGAGAGAGAGAGAGAGAGAGAGAGAGAGACTGGGGATAGAGCCCAGGGGCATTCTATATCCAAGCTATATCCCGGCCCTTTTTATTTTATTTTTTTTTTAATTTTGAAATGGGGTCTCATTAAGTTGCTGAGGGTCTAGCTAAGTGGCTGAGGCTGGTCTCTAGCTTGTGATCCTCCTGTCTCAGCCTCCCAAGGACTGGATTACAGGCATGTGCCAACAATTCCAGCTGACTTTCTGACTATGATGGTGCAAAGGTGACACACATTCAGTAAAAACTATACATTCAATGCTGATCTTTTCCTGGACCAGATATTCCCTAATTTCCTCTCAATGGTGGACAATGGGAGTTCCCAGTCAGCCCCATGATCACGAGGGAGACAACTGATTCTCTCTAGTATGCACTGTGCTGCTCAGTAGGTTAGATGGATTCTGTGCATTTTTTACTCAGAGTATTTTCAACTTATGTTGGGTTTAATGGGACATAACCCCACTCTGAATGGAGGAGTATCTCTGTATATTTTAAAGGGTGATTGGCTTAGAACCTATGCCATTCCAGAAAATGTTTTACAAAATCAAATCATGCATCATAATAAAAATTAGTGAGGAAAGAAAATGAAACCAAGGATATATAAACTGTGTCATTAAGATCCTTTAACCACACTGAGGATTGTTTTTGACCTTCTCAGCAATTCCTGAAAACAAGGTCCACAGCCAGTTACATAGTTCACAGAGAGAAGTTGCCTAGGAAACACCTACTCCTGGGAAAAAGTCCTCGTGGGGGTCCTTCCAAATGTAATGCCAGGTTATTGTGAATGAGGTCTTCACAATACTTTCATAAACAATCATGAAATTCAGCTACTCAAAATATACCATAGACATTTATGTTTTTTCTCAATTGCTTTTCATGTGTTTTGCATATTTTAATTCAATGTGAATATTTTTCTTCTTGATCTATATAGGCTCTTTATATAAAAATAGCTTCTGCCATGTTTATTGTGTTTTTCTTTTTGGCAGTGCTGGTGACTGAACCCAGGCCCTCCCACATGCTAGGCAAGTGGTCTACCACTGAGTTACACCCCCAGTTTTGTTTATCTTTTGACATAAGTTAATTCTAATTTTCTACCTTAATATATATGTATACCTATTCCTTACACTGTATTATACAGTGTCCTGTTACTTTATAGCTAGAATGCAGCTCTTCATCTAGAGACCTTTATTTCCTTCCAGTTTGTAATAGTTTCGTAAATTTCCCTGTTGCCTAAAGACCACTGAATTACAAAATGCATCTGAGGCTCAAGCCAATGTTCAGCAGCACCAAGATGGAGTGTCCTTTATGCAAACAGAAGGAAATGTTTTCTAAGAATGAAAGTTTGAAATATTTATTATGTGAAATTCTCTATCAGTCCTGAGAACAGGCAGCTTCACTTGCTACTCCCACTCCCCAAAGTCAATCCAATTATAACACAACTCCATCAAAGTCTATAAAATGTACAAGCCTTGCTGTAACTCAACCCTAACCCAAAACAATGAAATCAATGTTGAATTTGGAAGCTGGGTCCTGGCTTTGCCACCTCCGCCCTGTTACCTCCATTTCAACACCTGCCCCTGTTGACACAAAGCACCGAGCAGAGACACTACCCTGTTCTCTCATAACCACTTACAGAGCAGTCGTTTTTATATAGACATTTTCAACTTGTTAAGAATCCCAGCTTAACACCAACAAATATTCTCATCACCAGGGGCTTTGACTGCCCAAAGAGAAAATTAAGTGCTTCCATGACAAAAGTTATCTGCACAAGCGTTGTTACCTCTGCCAGAATTTCACTGGAAAAGTTTAACCAAGGGAAAAGAGAACCCATGTGAATTTAATAAAGAAGGGGAGACGATGTTCGAAAGACAGTGATGAAGCCTGGAATCAATTAGGTCAAACTATACCCTGTGTTACGTGTGCAAAACTCCTCCTGTAGCCATCAAAGGAAACAGCAGAGAAGAGCACAGCACTGAGTTTGGACCCCGTTCCAGGGCGCAGCTTCATACAAGGCATCTCCCCAGTCAAGGAATGTCAGAAACTGTCAACTGCAAACTCTTCTCTCTGGGAAATATACATTTGCCCTAGCAGGGGGCTTGTTCCCATAGCAACTAGTGGAAAGGTGGACATAGCAGCTAGTTACCATGCCAATAGTTAATACACCCAAATATTCTTTTCCACCATTGGTTTCTTCCTCCTGCCATTTTCTCCCTCTCCTCCCTGTTTCTCTCTTTCTTTCTCACACATTCTCTCTTTCTTTCATATGATGCTGGGATTGCTCCCAGGAGCCTTCTACCTTTGAGCTACACCCCCAGCTTTATTTTCTTTTAAAACAAGATCTCACTACATTCACTGAGGCTGGTCTCAAACCTGCAATCCTTCTGTCTCAGCTTCCCAAGTACTAGAATTAAAGGCATGCGCCACCATCCCTGACTCTTCCTGCCATTTTATCCAAGTAAGCATTTCCTGCTTGAGGACCTGGGGCTCTGAATCTTAGCCCCCACAGGCCTCCATACTCATCTGACCTTTGCTCCTGGAACTCAACCCTTGGGACTCCAACTTCATGCTTCTGAAAAGAGCTGGAGATTCCATGCTTCTAAGCAAGGAGTCCTGGATTTCTAGGACCAGGAGTGAGTGGGCATGGAGGGTAAATCTGCTCTCTCAGGCATCGGTGCTAAGGTAACTGAAAACAGTGTAACAGCCATGTTTGCCAACTGACCTTTGATGCATTTAGCCCAAGTTTTCTAATTTACCAAAATTGTGTAGGCCTGAAATGTGAACTGTTTTGAGATAACTGCACACATATGGGGCCTTCCACATGGCATTTTCCAACGGGGGAAACAAAGATTTCAAAGGGGGCTCAGTTTCAGACCCAGGGTTTCTGTACACAGCTATGCCAGGCATAGAATGACAGCCCTAGGAGTCTGACCCCACACCAGTGATTTCCCCCTTACAACACTTAGTTTTAGGATGTTTCTTTGCAGACAACCTATCACCAAGAATCCCTGTTTGCCAAGGTAGCAGAGAAGCAAAGCAAGAGAGAGTTGCAGCTCTTATATACTTTGCAATTTCCCAGCTCTCAAGAATAAGTGTATTTTAAGGCTTTATAAACAGTTTGAGAAAGATATAATGAATGTAATTATTAAATATAATAAATCCCACAGGAAAAAAATCCCAAAGATTCTGACAGATCCTCTGGTTAGTTTTCATACTTCATCAACTTCCGGTTTGTAACAAGAGAGAAAACAAGCCAGGTGTGGTGGTGCATGCCTGTAATCCCAGTACTTGAGAGGCTGACAAGAGGATCACAGGTTCAAGACCAGCCTCAGCAATTTAGTGAGACTCTCAATAATCTAGCAAGACTTTGTTTCAAAACGACAACAAAAAAGGCTAGGACTCGGAATGCCTCTGGGTTCAATCTCCAGTACTGAGAGGCAGAGGCAGAGGCAGAGGGAGAGGAAGGGAAAACATATAAATATTTTGAGCTATTCAGGGACACAGACTTTCCAGTCTGTTATTTATTGTTTTAGCCCTTGAATCTAGCACAGTGCCTGGGACCAACTTAGTGTGTCTCAATAAGAGCTTCATGCTTGCAGAGCGTCTATCCAGAGGGAACAAGGACAAGAAAAGAATCATGCTCCTGCACTCTGCGGTCCTAGCATCTGCCTCCGTGACCTTGAGACGGTCGCTAGGCCAAGCCTGTGGGCCTCAGAGTGCTCTTTTGAAAATCTGGATGTTGGAATGGGTGTCCTCTAATGCCCTTGGAGCTTTAAGAATTCCACGATTCTATGGAGCTGTTTTCTTAAATTTTGAAGGTCACCTAACTTGAGTGGCACCACTTGGCTATTTGTGAATAAGATGAACAACTCAGCCTGGAGAAAATGTTCAATTCTTACTCTTCAGTGAACCAAATAAATATATTGGAATATAATGGTATTTTTTAAAAAAAATCCTCCACCAAAATATACAGTTAACCAAGAAAGTAAGATCCAACTCTAGGGGTCTATAGAGGGTATGATAACATACTTACGTATATTTTAAGATGACTTCAAATTTGGGGGCTAAGAATCTCTCACTTTGCATTCAGCAGGTAGCCAGATATTTGTCCCATGAACAAAGGCATGAATAATAGGCTTTTGGCATATGAGATTTTGGAGAGCCAATATATTATATTTTCATGATCAAATCCAGTTTCCCTTAATTCTGTTGTCTCTGATAGTGTTTTATTCCCTAGATTTCTTAAGCATTCAAACGAATGAGGCTACTTTGGACATAGCATGTCTTTTTCCCAAGCTGAGTGTAGGATTAATTCAAACACAGTTACACACTGTTCATCCATTGGGCTGTCAACCCTAAACAACAACAACAAAAATACCAACACATAGTATTTGCACTAATAACCATATCGGTCTGCTTTACAGAGCCGGAAGTTTTCTACTGAATGATGGTGGGTGTGGACTGCAGTCAATGGTCTGAAAAGGAGAGCAGTTAGTCTGCATTTAATTTTTAAACCACATTTCATCCTTTTCCATCTCTACATAGCCACACACAGGGGGAAGAATCCTGTTGCTCATGCTACGCATTCTTTTTCCAATTCTTCTGGGCTGTTCTTCCATTTCTGTTTAGAACAGCTAATCTTCCACAAATCTGGACCAAGTGTAAGAGGCACATCCCTAATCACACAAACATAACAAAGGTTTAGACACCATTAACCCTTGAACACCAGCCCTTTTCTGGCCATGGGCCCAAGGAAGGCTCAGGAAACATATGATATCTATTTCCCATTCATTCCAATGAGTTTATTACAAGTTGCAGAAAGCTACCAGAAATTTCCATTTAAATAAACTCCAGCCAAAAGTTTTTAAGGGATAAATGTTTAAGCCATCGCTTCTAAATTTTTATCATCGCTTCTAAATTTTTAGGGGCCTATGTCTGTACTTATATACCCATAAGAAGAAATGGGGCCCTTGCCAAAGCCCTATGTTTAAAATAAAATTAGCCCTGAACTTTCCTGGTGGTCACAAGTTCTCAGGAATCTTAAGTCACACCAGTGCCAATAGGAAATGAATGCCTCTCATCAGAGTGGTTGAACATTTGCCTGGTTTGTTCTTTCAAGGTCAATAAAATCTGACAAGTTTGGTGTCTGTTGGAAAGGAAGAGTAAGGGGATTACAGAGACCATCCAAATCTTCTGTAGGCCTCCCATGTCCTAGTGCAAAGTTTAAAATTGACACTACGGAAGTTGCAGTCTTGAGAAGTTAGCCACAGCACAGAAATTCCAGGCAATTGCTTTTGATAAGTTTGCAATGGTTTTTCCATGAGTCTCTGAGCAATTTCTGGTAAATGAAATGTGCATGATTAGCAGGTGTCTTTTGGAAGTCCTGCCCCATCCACCTAGCAGTTAATGTTCAATATTTCAGATGTTTGTTTTCTAACAACCAAAAGTACAAGCTGACTTTATGTGCAATCTTCTTATATGGGTGTATATTTTCTTCTGCTTTAATTTTAATTTTTTAAATTTTATTTATTTATTTATTTTTGCAGTACTGGGGATTGAACTCAGGGGCATTCTTACCTCCGAGCTATACCCCCAGTCCTATTTTTTTATTCTTTTTCTTTTTTTTTTTTTTTTGAAACAGGGTCTCACTAAGTTGCAGAGTGCCTCACTAGGTAGCTGAGGCTGGCTGCGAACCCGGATCCTCCAGTCTCAGCCTCCCAAATGCTGGGATTACAAGAGTGAGCCACCACGCCCGGTTTGCTTTAATTTTTAAAGAATTTTGGTTAGTAACACAGAAAGAAATGGGGTCACTCACGGGCATGGGGTGTGTGTAGTATGGCAGCATTCCACTGCGTCTCTACGATGCACTTCAAGTGCAATGGAAGGAGAAGGCAGCTGGCCTTCTTAGGGTGGTTGGAATTGCCCTCTCTTTGTGACTGATTCTTCCCAACTTCCAATAGAGCAAAAGTTCTCAAATGGAAGCATACATCAGACCCTCCTGGAGGATAAAAAAAAAAAACAAAAACAAGTTGCTGGGCCCCATCCCTCAGAGTTACTGATTTAATAGGTCTTGGGTAGGGCCTCCAAATTTGCATGTTTAACAAGTTCCCAAGAGATGCTGGTGCTGCCAGTTTGTAAACCGCTATTTGAGAACAACTGCCCTAGGTATATCGAAAGGATGGAGATGGAACATGAGGTTAAGGCTTAGATAGGATGCTATTCTCTTGGAACTACAACCATAAACAGAGTATTATGTAGGACAATGGCCCACTGTTTTCTATTTCTAAGAATAAAAGGAGAATTGACAAACTGAAGCAAGAGATGTTTAGATTAGATATTTAGAGAGTTGTTAAAAACTGAAATGGGTGGAAGAGAGAGACAGTGAAATCTTCCTGTCAAGAGGCTAAGACTAGGGATAATTTTTAATTCAGTGGTATGATTTAAACCAGACAGTGTTAACCAATTCACTTCCATCCTATGACAGGTGAATTTTTTCTATTCCTACCTACCTAACTACACTAGATAAAACATGGCCTCTTGATAAAACATGGAACTTTCCTCAGCTACATTTCATTCAAAAATTGCTTAATGCAATCACAGCTCAAGAAGAGGAACTATTTTTAAATCTAAGTGGAAAATATTAATTTCATTAACATGTTAAATATTTAAAGTCATCCAACCTAAGGGAGGTAAAAAGGTAACTAAGGAAAGGTCACATTAATAAAATTCTTTGTCACTAATGTGCTCGTTTTATTTAAATCACTTTGTTTTCTAGTTGTCTGGACCAACAGAGGTATATGTTCCTTCAAAGCAGAGGAAATATCAAGAGCTAAAAGAATGCATTCTTACAACCACAAAAGCAATATGCTTGCAAAGCCAAAATTCTTTCCAACAGGAAGGGGAAAAAGTTACAATTTACATGTAAGGGCTACATAAATCTTCATGATGATAATGTATGTAAGGGGTTATAAAGATGTCTTATATAGGGTACTCACTGGTTAGCAATCTTAGAAATGGGTCATAAGGAGTTTAACTTATAGGTTGCTCATTCACTCTAAGAAATGGTCAGTAACAACAGAAACCAATTTCTCGAGTTGGTTGGGTTGGGTGACAGTGTGTATGTGTCACCCTCATTAGAAGACCTGACTCCTGCACGTGTTTAGGGCAGGTGGAAGTCCTCAGGGTGCTGGAATCCCAAGAGCAGTGTTCACCTCACATCCCCCAGTGGTGGGGGGGCGCCTGGCACCAAGCGGTTCCCTTGATGTGTTGAGCAGGCTTTACAGAAATATGTTCTATGTTAATCTTCTAAAAATCGCTCAGCCACATTGCTGACCCCACATCTCAGACTGCAGCAACGCTTATGTGTGAAAGAATGCATTCTTTCCAAGTGCACACTTCACACTCTCGGCAGTAATGAGATCGAACGTGACTAGAGTCATGTGTCATTCCAACTGGAGAGAGACTCAAACGCACTTCCACGATGACCCTGCTTGGTGTGGGAAGTTCACTGGGACGCTTTCCACATCGTGGTGTATTTAAGACTGTAATGGCCTTCTGACTTCTGTGCTACAATATTTTATGATCTCTACTGACCCTCAATGTGCTCTTTGCGGGGTTTTATTTTGCCTTACATGGCCCTACAAGGACTCTTTGGAAACTGCAAAGCTCTTGAACCAAATATTGACGCTGTTTGTTTTTTTCAGTCACTGTGAAATATGTGCTCGTTGATTCCCACTCGCTCCTGTTACTTGAGACCTCTACAAAACTCTAATGGGGCAAGATCTGGTTTCCTTCCTAAGCATCTGATATATCTACACAATTAAAATTCCATCCACCCTCAACCATTAAAACAAGATAGCAGGGCAGCAGTTGGTTCCTTTAGTGAACCCAACAGAAAACCATGACGCACAGTAGCACCTCAATGTTTCAAATTTAAAAGATGCACGTTACATTCTACTTTTTAAAATGATTGTGACCAAGATCACAATTGTATAATTGTGCACAGTGGGGTGTGTGTGTGTGTGTGTGTGTGTGTGTTGGATAGATACTGATCACTTCACATACCTGTATGTCAGTGTGTAGCTTCATAGTCCCAAAGATAGCATTTATGAACACAGTATGCAAGGTATTGACAATGAGCTCAGCAATTATTTTTGGAGAGGATGACAGATGAGAGACTGACAAAGTTCTTTTACATGGAAAAAACCCTAGATGGGATTCATAGTCTTTCTCACTGCTATTTGTCTACTAGACAAATAGAATCTCTAGATTGGGGGCACAAATATGAAATGGGCAAAGAAAAATTTGCATCAGCTCAACAACAACATTATATAAATTTAGGGCTAAACTTTGAACAATGCAAGTGCTTAGAATTTAGGAAGAGTTTTATTTCTATGAAAGATTTTATCACTCTGGTGTGACCTGGGAATGAGTTTACAAGCACCAGGTTGGTGGGGAAGGGAGAGGGTATTTATGGGCAATAGCTTTATAAACACCCATACATACACAGATAGGCATTTATCTGTCTCCTGGAATCCCAGTACTTGGGAGTCTGAAACAGGAGGATCGCAGGTTTGAGGTCAGCCTCAGAAACTTAGCTAGACTCTCAGCATTTTAGCAAGATCTTGTTTCAAAATAAAAAGGGCTGGGGTATAGATCAGAGGTAGAATGCCCCTGGGTTCAATCTCCAGTAATAAAAGTAAGTAAATAAATACCTAAATACCTGTATATACGTATGGACACACACACACACACACACACACACACACACACACACACACACACACAGTCATAGGAAGATAGAAAATATTTTAGATCATCTAGTCTAGTCATAGAAATAACATAATTTAAATCAATCCAGTAAAGAAGGTAGTCTACATGTTTCTTAACAATTCTGAATATACTTTTCTTCTCCCTGACACTGCATACATAACCTACTAGCAAACTCTTGATGTTTAGAATGGAGGGAGGGAGCATACCTCTGTGTGTTCTCTGAGCCTCACAGGGACTAACACAGAGAAGCACTAGATGTTTGCTGAGTGAACGAATTTCCCAGTTGTAGGGAAAGAGAGGAGGCTTCCGGTATTATCCGGGTGTCTTTGGCCTAACATGAAATTAGTCATTTCAGTAGAGAACTTGGGTAACAGTTCCCTATAGTCAGAGAGCCACCTCAGAATTCTCATCTGACAGTTACTAAATATAAAACCAGGACCTCTATTGAGTAATAAAGAAAAAAGAAAAGGAAAAAGAGTATTGAAACCAGTGCACATGTAAAGATAGCCAGTCACAAAAGGAGGAAAGTTTTAAAGAAATCTGTTTAAGTGGAGAGAATCAAGGAAAAAATATATATGTATACACACACACACACACACACACACACAGAGTGAGGGTTAAAAACAAAAGAAAGTTACTTTCCACTGCACTTTAATTTCCTACTTTAGTGCCTTGCCTCTAATTTATAGTCTAGGATAATCCTTAAGAGGAGATCAGAATTCCTTAGCTTAGCATTTAGGCTCTTGACTAAATGGGCCACCCACCCCATTCTATCTGTTTTTATCCCTTACAATGCACCGATTAAGTCCTCAGATCTAGCTGGAGAAAATTCCTTATTGCTTCCTACACATTTTTCTCTTGTTTAGCACTCTAGATGCGTTGTGTCAGGAAGTGTGCTTAGCTTGAGACACAGTAGAAAGTGCCATTTAGTCACTGATCTCCGAGTTCTCATTTCAGAAGAGAAAAATTTCAATTATACTGATCACTATAGTACTGGATAGAAATTGGTGAGGCGTTGAACAATACAAAAGGATAGATAATAATAAGTAGACGTCCCAATGGAAGTCAGCATCTGGTTCCCTCTCCAGAGATAATACCTCTCATCCATATCTTGTACATCCTTTCAAAAAAATTCTACACACACACACACACACACACAAGCTGGGCACACACTTGTAATCCCAGTACTTGGGAGGCTGAGACAGGAGGATCACAGGTTCAAGGCCATCCTTAGCTACTTAGTGAGACTCTGTTTTGGAATAAAAAAGGCTGAGGGTTTATGTAATGCAGAGGTAGAAGACCCCTGGGTCCAACCCCCAATACTACACACACAAAGACAAATATATATATATATATATATATATATATATATATATATATATATATTACATATATATAAATATATATATATATTACATATATATAATACATATATATATAATACAAATATATATATAATACAAATGGTAGCATTCTTTAAAAACAGGCAACTTAAAATCAATGAAATAGAATTGGGTTCATGAGTTACAAGGGGCTGGGAGACAACTATGGAAGAAAGGCATGATGGGATGGGGTTGCCCTAAGAACTGAGCCTTGAAGGGCGGGGGTTTATACAGGTGGAGATAATGGGATGAGTGAAGCCTTCAGGAGTAGGGAGTACAAGGAGTAGAGGTTAACATTAGACTGGGGCTTACTTTGCATGATGTGGGGGACAAAATGAAAGATAAGACAAGCTAAAGGGCACTGAATGCCAGGTGCAAGGCAGCGGGGGTCTTCAAGATTCTCAGATAGTATCGCAACCCGTAGAGACTATTCATCTGGGAGTGGATTATGTCGCAAATTGTCCAAACCCTTCCATGCATTCTAGTTGCACCAAACCCATACCTGGGAGCCAACCCGGTCCCCAGCCTGTCCCACCTCTCCTGGCTCTGGGGTGACTGGCCTGGCTGCACCTGGCTGGCGAGGTCTCTGTGCCTCGGGTGCTTGTGGGCCGCTCTTCCTGGACTCCTCTTGCAGCAGCTCCTTCCAACCTTCAGTTCTCCACACTCCTGCTCAGAAGCAGCACCCTGCCCTGGCCAGCCCCACCAAAGTTGGTTATTTTCCTGTCCAGCCCCTGATATGCTTCTTTCCTAGCATCCATCACCATTTACAGTGGCCCTGTCTCTATGCTGTTTACTTGGTTTAGTTCTTCTCTCTCCTTTGGAATGAAAGGTTCATCAGTGTAGCCACCACATCTCTCCTATCTTCTGATTGAACTCAGGGACATTCTACCTCCAAGATATACCCTCAGCCCTATTTTTTATTCTTTATTTTGAAACAGGGTCTCGGTAAGTTGCGGAGTGCCTCACTAGGTAGCTGAGGCTGGCCGCGAACCCGAATCCTCCTGTCTCAGCCTCCCAAATGCTGGGATTATAAGCATGTGCCACCACGCCTGGGTTAATGAGTATTTGTTGCATGAATATATGAATGCCAGACCCAGTCCTCTCTAAGACTATAAGCCAGAGTGCCAGATGGGCTCCAGAAGGATGCTGCCTCACCATCTGGAAGGAAGACACTGCCTCAGAATGTCTCTCCGGGAGGAAGAAAGCATGAAGACTTTGGCCAGGTGCCAATCAAAGGAGACATTTCATCCAAGGACATTGCTACCTGTCTCTCCTTTTATCAACCTGCTCAGAGCACTCAGTGGTGGTGGAGGTGGAGATTGCTTCCTTCTCTGCTGGTCAACTGACTGCCCTGTCTCTCTCCCTGATGGGGTCTAATGCAAGCTGACCTCAACCAGGCTACCCATTCAGTGTCACATTGAACACTGCCTATTTGTCAATTCTGACTGTCTTATAAGAAACCAAGAGGTCATTAGTGACCTTCATGACCTTTGAACAACAGAGTCCAAGAAAAAATAACCACCAGGGATATCCTCAATCTCTGAATGATGTTCCATCAAATGACATAACAGGTTATGGGAAGACAAGGACATGCCTGTTTTAAGTCACCATTTCATAGCCAGTGCTAAGAACACAGAGATCATCAATATCAATCAATTGAATGAATAAAAACTCTGAATAAGATACTTTCCCATTTAACCTAGTAGTATAATCAATTGTGCTTCCTTTTGAATCTGAAATACTGGTAAACATAGAGGTTTTTTCTTTAATAACTGATGCAAAGAGATGAGCTGAATGAGGGTAGCAAATTAACTGTCTCATATCCAGTGAGATGAAGATGTACAGATCTCCAAGCTGCAGATCTCTTGAGTATTTCCCCAAATGCCTTCTGCATGGTCTGTTGGCAGGTTTTCTGTGTTCAAGAAGCTGATTTGGAATTTACCCTCTGGATCTCTGTCCAGTTAAGGGTGTCCCATATCCCCCTGCAGAAAGGGGCTTCTATAGATTTTGGGGCAGGACACTTAGATCAAACTCACCTTGCTCATCAACTTTAGCACAGAGCCATCTGCACCCCCCACTTTGCTCAGAATCCATCAGACAGGCTATTGCTTCAGCCAATGAGAACAAGATCTGCCATGTCTCCTGTGGCTCAGGAGTCCACTAAGTCATGGCAGGCACCCCATGTTCAAGTTCTAGCCCACAGAGATAGAGAAGCCTCTCTGTTCCCACTGCATTCTGCAAGCTGCTCAGGCTTCCCACCCACCCCAGTTTGGCATGCATCTCCCAAACTGGGAGAGGAAAATTTTCTCTGACACTATGCTATTATCTGGTCAGTTCCTGAGCTATGCTGTGAATCCCCCGAGATCATAGGGCATGCAAGGCAAGGCACTGAGCCGTGCATGACTTGGCAGTGTGCAATTGTCCTGGGCCTCGGCATTTGATCACTGTGGACCCTGAGAGCTCTGTGTTGAGAAGGAAATGATTTCCTGTTCACCTGGGCTTGCTCTTAAGGACTGATTCAGACGCAGCCTGGCAGAGCCCCGGGGGCGTTGCTCCCTGCAGGTGCTTCTCTACCAAGTGAGTTCCTCAGTGCGTCACTGCTCAGCAATGAAGAGCTGGGTTCAAGTCCAATGGTATCAGGCGATGCCAAAAACAAGAGGACTGGTCTTCAAGAAAACAATAAACAGAGCCATTTGGAAATTTTGCAAGAAAGTTTTTAAGAGGATACTGTTTGAGTTAATAAATGTTCTATTAAAACATTGATGCCAAGTAACCGAAATGAACGAGTAAGTGTTCTTATGCATGGGAGAGATCATCGATTTAGAAATATTTTGCTTCCTCGTCTTTGCTCTGATTACTACATTCCAGAACTGTGATACATTTCTTCTTCCCAAGTAAGTGGCCAGACGAGAACAGTCCTGATTCTGAAAGGCTTACATACAATTCCCTCCAACCTGAAGCAGGCGCTCACCCTTTCACATGAAACTGAAGGAAATACAGTGGGACCGCCCAGCTTGACTGGTGATTGTGGCTAAGGTCAAGGACTTGTAGCCACCTCTGCTTTGCTCCATTTTATAGCTACAACTGGAATACCTAACCTTGGCCTGTTTGGCCGAAAGAATCATTAGTACTAGAAAATGGTCTAAATATAATTGGTTTAAACAAATGCAGTGCTATTGGATTGATTTGATCAGCTGGTTTGTAAAACAACATCAATCCATAAGTACTTCTACTCTGCACCTGAATGTGGAAATAAAATGAGACAATGAAAGGAAATCTCATAGTAACTAAAAATAAATATATAAATCCAAGTCCTAGAGGAAAAGAAGGCTTCTGCAGGTAATAGGGGAAGCTACCACTGGATCCCCAGAGCTTAGTAAGGACAGAACAAAGAGATCCTGTCACTTAGATGCAGTTTAAACCCAGCTTCCCAGACTCTGCAGGCAAAGGAGTAGACAAGGAAGGGGCTGCTCAGGACACTAATGTTACAGATTTTATGGGACACTTGGGATATGGAAACAAAGGTTAACAAACGCTTGGTCAGAAGTGAGATCAAATGTAACATTTTATGAACATTCTTGATTATCCACAAAGTTTTCCATTGGAATAGTTTTATTCTACAAGACAATTTTTTAAAATTCTTTACGTAAAAGTTTTCTCCTTAAGATTTCAAAGAATGTTTACTTTTATTATCTCATTTGTCTCCACTACTTCTACAAAGTAGGAAGGATAAAGATTATCCTATTTTATAGTCTGGGTGTCTGAACTAAAGGATTGCAGTAAATCTGACACGCTTGGAGAGGAGCATACGAGGATGAGGGAGGAAACTGCATGCTGGGGTGGGGATTTAAGATAAAACACACACGCTTTCACACAGACTCTCGTTTACTCCTCCCTTTATCTTGATTACATGCATGTCTCGGGTAGAAGAAGATATACAAGTAAGAGCATAACAGAAAAACTGAAACAGCATCACGTACTGCCAGCTAGTCAGCTTTCCATCACTACAAAAAATACCTGAGATAATTCACTTATAAAGAGAAGAGATTTATCTTGGTTCTCAGTTTTGTTGGTTCCAGTCCAAGATCCTGTGGACCCATTGCTTTGGGCCTCTGGTGGGGATGCCAGATGGTGATGGTGGAGAGAGTGCTTTTCCAAACCCTAGAGGAAAAGAAAACTGTCATAGGTAATAGGGGAAGCTACCACTGGATCCCCAGAGCTTAGTAAGAACAGAACAAAGAGATCCTGCCACCTGGATACAGTTTAGACTCAGCTTCCCAGACTCTGCAGGCAAACTGCTCACCTCATGGCCAGGAAGCGAAAGAGAGGAAGAGGAAGTGGCAAGGGTCCCACAGTCCCCTTTGAGGGGATACCCTCAGTTACCTGAAGCCTTCCCATTAGGCTCCACCTCCTAAGACTCCACCACCTCCCAGTGGTGCCAGCCTGGAGAACAAGCCTTTAACACATGGGACTTTGGGGGACGTTCACCTTCCAAACTATGACACACTAGGAGCGTCATCAATCCAGAGCGTCAGGAATTTGGAATGGGTCGGTACTCAGTGACACCTGATCCTTCAGCATTTGTACCTACTCATAAGCAATCAGTTCCTTAAGCAAATGGAGATGAAACCAATGTAAGAGAACAAGCTCAACTGTTAATAAAGGTAGAGACTAAAATCAAAGATCGTTCAAGTTTTAAAGATTCTAAGATGACATGCTTTGAAACACTATAGACTTTTCAAAACAAATAGTATAACTATAATATTAAAAAGTCAGAATAGGTTTGGGCTGAAGCTTTTGTCAAGTACAAATCGTGACTATTATACTAAGCTGACTGGTGGGGATTATTTGGCTAGCTCATTACTAGTTACTGTTGGTATTTTCAAGTTAAGAGTCCTATGCTACAGTGTGTTGACATTGGAAGAGACCTTACATTTCAGTGTGGTTTATCCTCCTAATTTATAAGGAAAAACCTGAGGCCCAGAAGAGGCAGGTAACTTGCATGATAACAATGAGCTAGAGTCAAACACAGATCTTCTTTGAAAAAGAAACCTCAAGCCGGGCATGGTGGCACACGCTTGTAATCCCAGCATTTGGGAGGCTGAGACCAGAGGATCCGGGTTCGCGGCCAGCCTCAGCTACCTAGTGAGGCACTGCAACTTAGTGAGACCTGGTTTCAAAATAAAGAATAAAAAATAGGGCTGGGGGTGTAGCTCGGAGGTAGAATGCCCCTGAGTTCAATCCCCAGTACCGCAAAAAAAAAAAAAAAAA
>PVLC010005366.1:0-77014 GCA_004027655.1 Graphiurus murinus | reverse complement strand
AATGCCACAGCATATCAACTATCTGACTTTGATATGCTAAAGAAAAAGTCTCATATTCATTTTATTTTTTAAATATTAGTGTGTTTTTGTTTGGTTTTCACATATTTATTGGCCATTGCATTTCTTCTGTGGATTTTGTTCATTTTGTATTGAGTAATGTATATTTCTTATGTTTATTTTCAGGACATATTAGCTTCATAGCACAGTATTCTTTGTAACTTCTGACTATTGTGTATTCCTCAGGGAGGTTATCTCCTACCAAGACTATCAAAATAGTTTCTAATGTATCTTCTGCCGTCTTTAAGGCTTTTCAAATATGGATTTATTTTATGTTTGTATCTGTGAGATAAAACAATTCTGACATATAATATATGCTTAATAGATACTTAGGAAAATAACTATGTATTGGTTGATGCTGGAGAGGAGACTAATATTTCCTGTTGGAAGGTGTTCCAGCTATTACATCCTAATCACAGGCACTATCTGTGTGTCATCATTATTATTTGGAATACACTTTCTTTCCACCTACCATGGTTTGAGTGTCTTCTCCAAAATTCATGTTGAAATTTTATTGCCATTGTAACATATAAGTGGTAGGACCTTTAAGAGGTGAACTGGTCATGTGGACACCACCCTCACGGATAGACAAATGCCAGTTATCTCAGGAGTACCCTTGTTATAAAAGAAAGCTCTTCCTTGCATTCCTGCATGGGTCTTGCTGGCACCATTTCTCTGTCTCACAAGTGCTCACTTGTCCTTCCGCCACATTACAATGCAGTGTAAAGGCTTTTTCCAAATGCCAGCACCAGGTTCTTAGACTACCCAGCCTCTGTAACTTGAGCCACATAAACTTTGATTCTTTATGGTTTGCCTAGTCTGGAAAATGAACGAAGAAACCGTCTTTTTTTCTTCAGCCTTTCAACATATTTGCTTTTGTTCTCAGATTGAATGTACTTTAGTCACAACGTGCCAGGCATCCCATTTTTCCTTGATAGTGTCCAATTCAGAAACTGAGGAAGGAAATATAGGTGGTGGATTAGACATCTGTACATATGGCCCTCCCTTTTATCAAGGGGAGGAATCTTTCCCAGTGTGTGTCTCACCCTCTTTCCTTTAGCCAGAATGAAGTCTCACAGTCAGTTTACCAGATTAATCTTAGGCATAGGTGGGTGAGTTTCTTGTGACTGGCTTAAACCAATCATTATTTGTCCTCTAGAGGCAGGTTATTGCTACTTAAACACATTTTAGCAAAAGAAAATGATTGCAGAATGGCAAATATATTAGCCAAATAAACCAAATATGTTAAGTACAATACTTTAAATTTTTAGAGGTTTTTTAAGTATTTGGTTTATTTCACATTTATGAAAGGATAGATTTTCACATGAGGAAATAGAAATCTAAAAAAATATATGATTCAGCCTGGTGTGGTGGCTCATGCCTATAATCTCAGTCCTTGGGAAGCTGAGGCAGGAGGTTCAAGACCAGCTTCGGCAATTTAATAAGATCTTGTTTCAAATTTTTTTAAAAAAAGGCTAAGGGTATAGCTCAGAGGTAGAATACTCCAAGAAGCTATGAAGAATACTGTGTAATGAAACAAAGATAAAAAGTAGAGACCTATGTGCCACCAATGTAAGAGAGAATTGCTATTCAGAACACATATGTCCTAAAAATAAATGTAAGAAACACACATTACTCAATAAAAATCATATGTATATTTGATTTACTTAATATAAAACTTATTGATAAGAGAAACTAATAGGAAATTAGGACATTTGATCAAGTTTTCTGATATCTTGTTCAAGACATGCTATACACTACCTTTTAAACAAATAGGTCTTTAAAATTATAAGAATGCAGATTAATTTTAGATATGTGGATGAAACATTATCACCAGAACTAATTTTCTTTTTCTCCCCTTAGTACTAAAATTGTCTTGGAAATAGCTAAACACTACAGAATGGTCTCTAGGTAGAGTGAAATGAAATGATGGCCACACAGCAAGGTGCATTAAGTAATTTCTTTCTCTCTCTCTCTCTCTCTCTCTCTCTCTCTCTCTCTCTCTCTCTCTCTCTCTCTCTCTGTCTCCCTCCCTCCCTCCCTCCCTTCCTCCCTCTCTCCCTCTCTCACGCACGCACACACACACGCACACACACACACAAGAAAAAAAAAAAACTTGGAATCATTAAAATAGGTGGGATAAACATTTTTTCACAAATGTATTCAGGACAAGTGGAAAACATGAATTGGGTGGTTTCATAGATGGTTTACGTGCATAGATGCTTTGTGCATAATGTCACAGTTCAAAACTACGTAGGAAAGGCTGGCTGTACAGGCTTCTCATAGCTTCAGGGTGTTGCCAGGTTCATGCATTTGTTGTTGTTTCAATTTTTTTTTTTCTAAACAGGTTAAAACAGTAAAACAGACGGTTTTGTTTATAGTCTCTCCCCCCAATATTCTACCCTTTTAAGAATATTATTCAGATGTAGAATTCATTGCAAAGCAATCCTGACATGTCACATATAAAGCTCTTAAGACTCCAGTACTCGCTTGCTCTCTCATTTAAAGTGATAATGCAACACTAAGAACATTAATGTCTGAGAATCTCTTCTGCTGACAGCCTGTCTGACATCCTGGTTCAGATAAACTTAATTTAAGTGTGAAAACAAGTGCTACATTTGCTGCACTATTAATATTCTAAGTACCTGAGGTAATAAAAGATGATCTGTACAGATCCTTATTATGTTGCAGTTGTTTATTTTTATTCAAAAAGTCCTTATATGGGAGACATACTCATTTGCACAGATGCCAACTTATAATTTCTTTGATTTTTATGGTCTCTTCTTGACTTTCTAGAAAGTGATAAAGAGGAAAGTCATTTTCCCATTATTTGTTTATACAAGACAAATGATTTTTGCTTGCCATCTATATTTTAAATTGCTTAAGTCTCCCAAATAGAAACAAAAAATTAACTTTTTAGGTGAAAAATTTCCAAATTTACTAAAATATCTTTTAGAACCTCCTTATTAAAAATTTATAAGGAGCCTTCTTTTACTTACCTATCTATCTATCTTTGTAAATTATGAATAAATTTATTTTTAGTATTTCATCCATTTCATGGTAAACAGGAAAAGGATTTAGTTATATGAGGAAGTAAATGAATTTTGAGTTACCATTAATATATTTAGAAATGATTCATGTGAATGAATTAAAAAGCTTAACAGATTGGGGAGAGCGATTGAAGTTAGACAAGGACTTTATCAAACATTTCAGTTGAGTATATTTTGGACTAGGAATGATATGTTACAGAATAAATGTAAAATCCTGATTCAAATACCCATTTATATGTTAATGTTTTATAAAATACCACTTGTATAATAATAGCTCTGTATGTTCCTCAGGCAATCAAATATCTGTGCAAACTTGTTTTTTGTTTGTAAAAATATGGGTTGACCAAACAGAGTCATAAACTCCGATGCATATGAGTGACAAGAGAGAAAAGAGTTTTATTCAGCCATAAAGAGAACAAAATTATTTCATTTACAGAAAAAAAGTGGATGGAACTGTAAAAAGTGAATTCAGCTAGACTCAGAAAGTCAAAGGTCATATATTTTTTCTCATATGTGGAAGCTAGAGAGAAAGAAGGTTTAAAAAAGAAAAGATTTAATGAAAGCAAAAAGAAGACCAGTAGAGGAAGAGAATAGTGGTGGGGGAGAGAGAAAAGGGAGGTACTAGCTAGTGAAAGGGACCAAATTATGTGATGTGCATATATGAACATATCACAATGGGTCACATTATACTGTACAATTATAATGTCCCAATAAAAAGAGTTATTATTTTAATAATGAAATACATTCATTATATATATATATACACACAAAATAAACATATGTACATATATATGCATAGAGACACATACTATATATATATATCTTTTAAAATTATTTTATTACCATATTGCAATTATACATCACAGTGAGGTTCAACATGATAAAAACATACTTGATTTTTGACAAAGGAACCAAAAACATAAGTTGGAGGAAGATGACCTCTTCAACAAATGGTGCTGGGAAAACTATATCCATATCTAGAAGAATGCAATTAGATCACTATCACTGTATATAAAAGTCAACTCAAGATAGATCAGTTACCAGTTACCTAGAAATTTGATCAGAAACTATGCAATTATTAGAAGAAATCACAGGTCCAACTTTCCTACATATATCTTTTTATTTCATGAAGAATGATGCTATTACTGGCTTTGAAGCTAGATAATATCTGACTTTTTAAATATGAAATTAATCCTGATCTGTTGTTCTGAAGAGAATAAGTTAAGTATCCAATGAATAGGAAAACTATCATTAAGTAAGGAATTGGCTCATTTCTTCACCCTTTTTTCTTGGCTAAATTCTTAAACTTTGAGCATCAGTGGATAACAGTCAATTTTATTTTTTGTAAATACTTAGGCTTAATGGATTTTTAAAAAATAGTAGATTCATTTAACAGAGCATTTTTACCCTGTAATTCACATTTCTTCTCCTATTATCCAGTCCTAGTAGTTATGAATCTTGAAAAGTCAATCCAGTACACCTGGGACTATTTAGAGAACATCAATTATAGCTTATCCTAAGCTCAGTAGACATAACATAATCTTTGTGATCAATTTTAAGATTATGCCTATAGTATTAAATTATATTCAGTATCATATGTGGGGAAAAGTGGTCAATTCAGGGTTATTCAGCTTATGCTAGAATCTTAAGCTTTTGTTCCCAGAAACTCCATTAAAGCAAGGACTTTTCTCTTTCCACTACTGTTCCTCCAGTGTACAGAGTGGTTATTCTCAATGTTTCAAAAAGTGTCTGGGGTATGATAGTTGCTCAGCAAATATGTAATGAAATAATTATTGATTTAATTTTGGGTACTATTTTAGGATGCCAAATATAGAGTAATTATTTCCCAGAAGAACAAATATTAACAAAGACTATCTCATTTAATACTGTGCATTGTTTTAGACAACATCCATTCCTGGAAGAATGTTTGGTGACACAGGCTTTCTGCTTAGCATTACCTTTCATATCCATTAACTCGTTAATTTATTCTAACATCTATTCATTTATTGTGCCTTTCATGATTATTTATTTAACAAGCCTGTATCAACCCTTTTCTATGTGCTGAACTCAGTAGTAAAGTTAAAACACTTTACCTTCTTTTAAATTTATAATCTGTTAGAGGAGGTTACCGGTTTTTATCTTAAAATGCTAACTCTAAGTATCAATCTATTCAAAGGTGAATTCAGAAGACAATTTCCTTGGTACCTCTCTCGTAATAGTTTCATTTTTATGTTAACCACATATTTCTTCCAAATGAATTTCCATCTTTGTATTCCTCATGTTATGTGAATTAGTGGTCATCTTTTTACACTAAGATCATGTCTTAGAATTCTCACAGCTATAATCCAGTGACCTGACTACATAATTTAGAGGAAGGAAGATTTATTTCTTCACAGTTTTGTGTTAGTCCATGTAAGGCTGGGGACTGCAGATTCAGGGCATTACTGTTGGAAAGTGGAGAGAGTGAGAGCATAAGACTTTACTCCCAAATCATGGAGGCTGGAAACAGCAATCCAGTGGAGAAGGAACCATATATAATTCCCAGGGTCACACTCAAAGGGACCCACCTTCTCTAGGCACACCCTACCATCCTGGGCCATCACCCAGATAAACCCATTGCAATGGATTTATCCAGTGCTGGGATTATAGCCCTTATGATTCAATTACATCAACTCCAAACACCAATTTATGAACTCTTTAGGGACTCTTCTGTATCTAACTATAGCAGATGATAACTCAGAAAAAAAGACAATAAATTTTGCCTTAGGAAATGGATGGTGATGAGGTTAGTAATAAAGTTTTATTTTTAAATTTTTAGATTTAAATTGGTCACTGTAGTAACATGTCTCACAATGATACTTTCATTGTGAGACTCATAGCTACAAACTCACATGATACATTTATATATGCATATAATATACCACTTATAGGTAATAATTCAAGATAAAACTATTATAGTTTATTTTTTCTAATATATTTTTTAGAATTGGTGCAATATGATTATACGTTAGAGTGAGATTTAAGTGATACTTTCATTTTTGTACACATCTCTTGTTCTGATTCACTTTTAACCCCATCCCACACATCCTTTTGCATGCTAGTAAGGTTCTTAATAATGCTTTCATATATGGACATAATATTATTAGATCTGTTTCCTTCCTGAAACCTACTTTTTGCTCCCCCCTCCTCCAAATCCTCTTCCACTATTATTCTGGTCCCTTTATTACTAGGAAGTTCTTTTTCTTTCCTATTTTCTCTCTAGCATTCACATATAAGAAGAAACATTGGATCCTTGACTTTCTGAGACTGGCTTATTTCATTTAACATAATGTGCTCTAGTTCCATCTATTTTTTAGCAAATAAGATCATTTTGTTCTTCTTTATGGCTAAGAAAAACTCCATTATGTGTATATACTACTTTTTCTGTATTCATTCATATGTTGATTGACACCTGGGTTGGTTATACATTTGACTGTTATAAATTGTGCTGCTACAAACATATAGTGCCTGTATCACTATAGTATTTTAACTTTTATGTTTTTTTTTTGAAAAATACCAAGGAATAGCATAGCTGGATCATATGTTGATTCCATTCTTAGTCGTTTGAGGAACCTATACTGATTTTCATAGTGGGTATACTAATTTACAATCCCCCAAACAACGTAAGAGTTATTTCTCCACATCCTCACCAACATTTATTATTGTTTATATTCTTGATGATTGCCATTCTAATTGGAGTTAGGTATAATCTCAGTATGGTTTTAATTTGCATTTCTCTGATTGCTAATGATATTTAACATTTTTTCATATATTTGTTGTTCATTTGTATTTCTTCTTTTGATACATTTCAATTGCCCATTTTGTATTGGGTTATTTTTTAGGGTTTTTTAAAGTTCTTTGTATACTCTAGATATTAGTCCTCTATCAGAGGAGTAGCTGGCAAAGATTTTCTCCCATCCTGTAGGCTCCCTCTTCACTCTCTTGATTATTTCCTTTGCTGTACAGAAACATTCTTAATTTTATGCCATCTCATTCATTGATTCTTGTTTTTATTTCCTGAGCTTTAGGGATCTTATTAAGAAGTTGTCTGCCTATTCCTATATGTTACTGTAGTTTTGGTTCTTAAGACCTGTTGGCTTGTTACATAAAGACCTTTTCCATGAACATTCTCTGTTTCTGTGATTAGGATCTTTCACCATAAGGCAGTTATTTCAAAAAATATTATCTCTAGACTAGCAACATTATTCTCACTTTGGGGATTATAAATGCAAATTCTTAGGTTCCACCTCACACCTACTGAGTCAGAAACTCTGAAGGGATAGCATAGTCATCTGTCAAGCCCTCCAAGTGGTTTTGATGCATCCTAACATTTGGAATCACTGTTTAAAGAATCTCAACACATTTATTTCTTTGCATTACATTAAAATTCTGAGACATTTTTAGGACATGAGTAGTGCATATATAGTTGCTTTACATAGTTAAAATGGAATGGAAGGTGATAAGCATATTTTTTCTTGAATATGCTGCAAGTTTATAACATAAGACAGTTTTGTCCATTTGTCTACTTTTTTAGAGGAAAAAATCAAATGTACATTCATTTTTTATCATACATGGGCTTGATATTAAAAAAACAAATCTGTGATTTTATAATAATTGCTTCTGCAATATTAACATTCTTTGATTTATAATCAGATTTTTAAGCCATTATAATGTTAGCCTAGCAATATAGAGAAACTTAAGCAAGATGAAGCATTTCTCTAAAATAACACTGCGAAATAGTACCATAAAGAAGATAGTATTTAATGGTCACCTGGATGGTTCCAAGGAGAGTATTTTAGCACAGATTGGGCCCATCTAGTTGATTTGTGCTCTGAGCCAAACTTGGGGGAACGTCAAGGGTTTGACACTGAGTACAGGTGGGTCTGTGAAGACTTCTATTTCTTTCCCTTACTGAGGTTTAGATTTACCTACACGGTACAAAGAAACAGAAAATGAAATAGAAACTCTCAGAGTTCAGATGATGAGGATCTAGATCTCATCTCTCTCTCTCTCTCTCTCTCTCTCTCTCTCTCTCTCTCTCACACACACACACACACACACACACACACACACACACACACACACACACACACCCTCTTGAATAACTAGAATAATGACTGAGTGGGAGCAGATGGGATGATATTTGAGTAAGACTCATGGCCAGGTTCTTTTTTTCTCCTTTCCTTCATAGTAGAGCTGATTCTAAAGAGGATGATTATGGGATACTTTGGAGAAAATAGATTACTTTATATTCCACATAGAACCTTTCTTCATTCTTCTAGAAAGCCTAGCTTCTAAATTCTCTTTTATTTCCTGGTTCTCATTTAGTTGTCAATAGAATGCATATCTCTAATGTTATAGAATAATAAAGAATCTCTTCATCCTGTAAGCAACTTTTCTTTGCCAACAGGAAATTCATTTTAAATGAATTGTAGAAAGTTGTATCTGAATATAAGAAACAAAATATATAGATAATAGCATAGTGCATACTTTTTTACATATACCATAATCTTTTACAGTTGAGAAAATATAATAAGTTATTAAAGGGGAGTAAGTGTACGGTAATGGTGTGTGAAGAAATACAAAAGTTCTTTTCTAAAAACCTTTAATTTTCACAATAAGATAAACTATGAAGACAAAATGAAAGAAAATCAAGAATCACTTCGTACCCAAAAATTGAGCTTATATATGGATTCAAATGGAGACAGTGAATGAAATTGGTATGCCATACAAGCCCAGGGATTATTTCTTTTATGAAGCCAAGAAATGCTACTATCTTTGACTTCAAACAGCCAAAAATGAATGTCAAGTTGCTGTTGGTTTTACTTGAATAATTATCTACATGGATATTTTGAATATAATATTTATTCTGCCATCAGTTTTAAATCATCCCCTGCAATGAAGTATCTTGCTACTTCTTAGGAATAATGGCTTCTTAGGTATAATGGCAATAGCAGTGAGTTTCATATACCACAATCTTTTTTTTTTTTTTAAGTTTACTTCTTTACTTACCAAATATTTTAGCATGAAAACAACTATAAAGTGGGAGTTTACACAGTTATTCACTCACATGTGTCAGAAAGATTATTACTCAACATTAGAGGTTCTTGGCATTCTCTGTGAGGCTCCTTGTGATGGCAGAGATGTTGAGTAGCTAGGACAGAGTTCTTACATATAGCAAATGTAGTACTTCTATAATTGAACGTTTCGCATCTTCTTTTAGTTATTTACTGGTCTGTCTCCCCTGCCACCCTCAAATTGTAAGCATTTGTGCAAAAATAGTCTCTCAACTCCATATAATGGTAAATCTCAGATGCTCCATGATATTTCATATATTTTTTATTTTTTTATTTTTTGGTGGTACTGGGGATTGAACCCAGGATGATTCTATTTCTAACCTACACCTCCAAGTTTTTTTAAAACTTTTTATTTTGAAACAGGGTCTCACTAGGTTGCTGAGTCTAGACAAATTCTCTTGACTGTGATCATCGTGTCTCAGTCTCTCAAGTATTGGGATTACAGCTTTGTGCTACCATGCCCAGCTCATTTTGTGGATTTTTAAACGGAATATTTCTAAGTAGCATTCCTTTATTTTTTTAAATCTTTATGTAGGTTGGGATGTGGGAGATACTATACAATTTAATTCCTATTTCTCTTATGATTTTATTAGGTCTTAGGAAGCAAACAAAAATGTCTAAATTTATTACTTTATATGACATGTTTTCATTATTTTTATTTTTTGTTTATTTTGTCATTGTTTTGTTTGAAAAAACTAAAATATTCTAAGAAGCAACAGTAATTTGACTATTAGTTTTAATATTTAAACCTAAAGTACATTAAGTGATAACCTTAGTCTGCTAAAAGATGTTCACTTTATTCAATGGGAATAATTTATGAGGAGTAAGAAAAAATATTACTGAGTGAGTTTTCCGTTATATTGTAGTAGAAAAATAATGTGAAATTGATATTCAAAGATCTAAGATGGCTAGCATTTTATGAAGAGTTCTATTAGTAATGAAGTATTACTTTCCAAAGATACAGATAACTTTTTTCATGTACTTCAGTCTTGGAAGTTATCAGAAGAAATTTAATGGCATGCAAACTACACTAGAATTTTAGCTTTACTTATTGATATTCCATCTATATGCATAAGTGAGATGTAATCATGTACCAAAATATGCTTATCTACTGTTTCACATCTAGGAATAAGTAAGTAAGCCAGTTTTAAATGAAAACCATTTGTTTTATCTTCTTTTCTTGCCTAAAGCCAACAGTTGATTGACTGCTATAATATAAATTTAAACATAACTAAAATCCTAATATTGTTGAAACTCTACCAGTATATAACCTGTCAGTTCTTAGTGATGTGCATAAAACCTGGATACATTTTCAGCTGTTCGGTGTATTGTGAAAAGTCTAATAAGGCTTATTTTTTCTTCCTCTTGCAAATTCTGGATGGGCTTTGATTTATATCTTCAGGGCTGCATTGTAGTTTTACAATTAACCTATCATAGTGAGGAGTTTACGATGATGTTTTGTTGTGATATTTCCTTTTATACCATTTTCCTTCTATTTTACAAAAACAGTCTATAGTACTGTTTTTGTACTCAGGTGAGAACAGGGCAGAGCTTTAATTTTGGGAGCTATTTTAGAATTCTCTGCTTGACTTTTGTTGCTAACACTTCTTCTGGAATGTCCCGGTGAGGAAGTTTCCAGGTCCTTTCTTTATGATCACAGTCTAGTCGTCACCTGCCCTTCTTTCATCCCACCATGGATCTCCAGTGCAGAAGAGAGTTTTGCTTTTAACCCCACAGAGATGAATTTTTCTATGTTCTTCACTTCCTTGAGATGGCAGTGCAAGCTATTTACTTGGGAATACACTGCCCTGTTTTCTTTTTTATTCCAAGAAATGAAACATGAAGACAGTGTTGACATTAACTTCTACATTACAATGTCTCACAGTATTATAAGTTCATAATTTTATATTGAATGCTCTAAATGTCTCTTTTATACAAAATTTTATTGTAAAAATAATTATTTGCATATCTTTTAGAGAGGATATTTTTCTTTATTTTAAAAATTTTCTTCTCAATACATTTTCAGGTGACTGTAAAGACAAACAAAAACGAAACAAAACACTTGTCACAGTTTTCTAAAAGATGATGAGAAATATTTAGGTCATGTTTTTCTGCTAAACCATGATTCCTAGATACTTGGGGGAGAGAATTATAGTCAGATCATTGAAGTTTTCATGATTATTAGCACTGGTATCATGTAGGAGAAAGATAGTAAATTAAGAGAAGGGTAGAAAGTAGAGAAGTGTCCATCTGTGCACACTGTCAACTAGTCAGCTTTTAAAAATATATTAAGTATGTTTTGGAAATTTTAAATTTATAAAAGGAAAATATGTTCATATTTCTAGTACTATTGAATAAGAACACAGTAAATTGTGGCAGAGAAAGAATAATGTGCAAAGTACAAGTGTAAGTATAAGAGCTTTACTTCCCCATTTGTAAAAATATAAAGTTGGCAAATAGTCACTAGTTCTCCTCATAAAGTAATAATAATAGCACCAAAAAGAGAACACGTGCACCATATATATATATGAATATAGATTATATATATGCATATATATGTATATATATATATATTCCAAATGCATGACATTATTACTGTTACTCTTTTGTTGTTGAGGAATTAAGTTTGAAGGAATTGACATCATTAAAAAATTAGAAATGGAGTAAGGTGCCTGGCCCAGTCTATGGGACTCTAGAGTCTGAGGTGTGGACTGTAGGTATAGATTTTTGTATTAGAGGATACAATAAAATTGGCAATTCTTTATTTTTGTTCTGCCTCTGTTTTATTTCCCCTCTTCTCTTCTTCACTACAAATATGATTTGTTAATAGTATTAAAGTATACAGTAGCCGGGCGTGGTGGCGCACGCTTGTAATCCCAGCATTTGGGAGGCTGAGACAGGAGGATCCAGGTTCGCGGCCAGCCTCAGCTACCTAGTGAGGCACTCCACAACTTAGTTAGACCCTGTTTCAAAATAAAGAATAAAAGCTAGGGCTGGGGGTATAGCTCGGAGGTAGAATGCCCCTGAGTTCAATCCCCAGCACCGCAAAACAAAACAAAACAAAAGTATACAGTATGCATTTGACTTACATAAAAATGAAGATTTTTTTGGCTTAAATACTTTATAAAGTACATTCACATGCAAAAATGTATGTTTTAATTTCATGATAATTTTATCTGGATAAGAAGACAATATAAAAATGCACTATAAGGAAGACTGATCAGAAAGACTGCTTGAAGAATAGTAATATGAGAAAGTAAATCTGACTGAGAGAAAAATATTAAAAGAAGTAAAGGAAAAGTTATGGTGGCTATGATAAAACAAGCATGGACCTCAGTGGCAAGGGCTTCTGGTAGTCTTTTGTTATGTGAAACTTCCATGTACTTGGCCAGAAAGGGGCCCAGTTTTGGGGGTCAGGAGAGACCTCCTAGAGGTTGCCAATAGAAAGGTAACATCATCCAGAAGGAACAAACCAGGGTCCAAACTGAGGCAAGAACCAGTGAGAACAGAGCTTAAAGGGAATCCTAGGACTCACTTCTTCACAGATTCAACTATTCTTTCGAGTCTTAAGAAGAGCAATGAATGGCCCCTAGCCTTCTCACTGTTGGTCAGGGGAAGAAAGAAAAGGATATTTGCAGGAGAGACAAATGGACATTTCTGATAGAAAATCTGTAATTAAAAGATGTAATGTTTAATGTAGGTGATAGTCAGTTCTTGGTCCTTGGGTTATGAATCTGTAGATTTAACCAACCACCCAAGATTGGAAATATTTGAAAAGCAACATTTTATCTGTAGTGAATGTATACAGATGTTTTCCCCTTATTATTTTCCCTACAATATTGCAAGAACTACTGACATAGAATTTATATTGTATTAGGTATTACAAGTAATCTAGAGATGATTTAAAGTATATAGGAGGATGTGGGTATGTTACAATGAAAATGCCACAGCATTTTATATAAGACTTGAGGGGTTTTGGTATCTTGTGAGGGATGAAGAGGCTTCCTAGAACCAGTCCCCTTGTATATATACTGGGAAATGACTCTATACTGTATAGTAAATTTGTCAGCTTAACCTTCTAATACCACTTTTGGCAATGTTTCTTATCTTGTAATTCAAATACTCCCATCACTGTTGGAAGTCAACCATTGAAGGATATTGTTTTAGAAAGTACCTCCAAATAAAATTAAATTAAGAGAAGTTTTGACAGCCGGGAGTGGTGGCGCATGCTTGTAATCCCAGCATTTGGGAGGTTGAGATCAGAGGATCCAGGTTTGTGGCCAGCCTCAGCTATCTAGTGAGGCCCTCTGCAACTTAGTGAGACCCTGTTTCAAAATAAAGAATAAAAAATAGGGCTGGGGGTGTAGCTCAGAGGTAGAATGCTCCTGAGTTCAATCCCCAGTACTGAAAAAAAAAAAAAAAGTTTTGACGGAAGACAACTGTTTATAATCTGTTTTTACCAAAATAGGTTTATATAACATAAGTAAAAATTCATCCCCTTTCTTTCTCTTTTGATCATCTTTTAAATTCTTTGGGCATAAATTGTTAAAAATAAAATGAACTTTTAAAGGGAAGGAAGTGAAAGTATCTTTATTTGTAGATTACATGATCTTATACTTAGAAGATCAAAAACAAAATCCCTCAACCATAAGACTATTAGAGCTGATAAACAAATTCATCAAAGTAGCTAGAATAAAAAATTAGCTTCTAAAAATCAATAGCTTTTCTATGTACCAACTATAAATCTATTGAAAAAGAAACACAGAAAACAATTCCATTCATGATGACCTCAAAAATACTCAGGACCAAATCTTATCCAAGTAAAAGACTTCTACAACGAAGATTATAGAACACTGCAGAAAGAAATTGAAGATCTTAGAAGATGGAAATACCTCTCATGTTCTTGGATAGGCAGAATAAACATAATCAAAATGGCCATACTGCCAAAAGTAGTAATCAAATTCAATGCAATCTCTATCAAAATTCAAATGAAATTCTTCACAAAGATAGAAAAAGCAGTCTAATAATTGAAGATCCAGAATAGCCAAAACAATTGTGAACAGTAAGAACTGTGCTGGAGGCATCATAATACCTAATCTCAAATTATATTCTTGATGATTGCCATTCTGATTGGGGTTAGGTAGTTCAAGGTAGTTTTGATTTGCATCTCTCTGATTGCTAATGATGTTGAACATCTCCTCATATAAAATTATATTACACAGCTATAGTAACAAAACTAGCATAGTATTATTACTAAAACCCATACATAGATTAATGGAACAGAATAGAAGGAACAAAAACAAATACTCACATAGTTGACTTGAGACAAAAGAGCCAAAAACATACACTGGAGAAAAAATAGCCTTTTTAACAAATGGTGCTGGGAATATTGCACATCCATATATAGAATAATGAAATTGATCTCTATCTCTCACTGCACAAAAATCAACATATGCACCATCTATAAATCAGATAAAAAACTGTAATTATTAAAAGAAAACAGAGAATCAACTCTCCAACATACAGGTATTAGTAGAGAATTGCTAAGATCCCCAAAGCCTAGGAAATAAAACAGAATCAATGGGATGACATTAAAAAAAAAAAAAGCTTCTGCATAACAAAGAAAATAACCAAGAGTCTAAAGAAGGAGCCTACAGAAAGGGAGAAAATATTTGCAGGCTGATAGAAGACTAAAGTCCACAATATACAAAGTACTAAAATTCAACACTAGAAAAACAACCTAATCAAAAATAGGCAAGTGAATTGAATAGACATTTCTCAAGAGAAGAAATGCAAATGACCAACAAATATATGAAAAATCTTCAACATCATTAGAAATTAGGGAAATGCAAATAAAAATTACACTGAGATTCCATCTAACTCAAGGTAGAATGGCAGTCATCAAGAACACAATAACAAATGCTGGTGAGGATGTGGAAGAAAAGGAACCCTTACATGCTGTTGGTGGGATTGTAAATTAGTACAACCACTATAGAGATTGTGTGGAGGGTTCTCAAAAGACTAGGTATGGAACCACCCAGATTATACTACTCTTCAGCATTTTTCCAAGAGAATTAAAATTAGAATATTATAGCAATACAAGTGTACCTGTGTTTTTAGCAGTGCAATTTATATTAGTCAAATTATATAACCAACTTAGGTATCTGTCAACAGATGAGTGGATAAAGAAAATGTAGTATATATACACACACAATAGAATTCTACTCAATATAAGGAAGTACTATTTATGTCATTTACAGGAAAATGGATGGAACTAGACAATATTAAGTGAGATCATCCAGAAAGTCAAGGATGTATGTTTTCTTCATATAGAAGAAACAATAGAGAGAATAAGAAATATGAGGGACTTTAAATAATTTGAAGAGAGACCCATAGAATATTTGAAAGGGGTTGGGGTGGAGATATGAGGAGGGGAGAAAGGAGAATTGAGGAAGGATTTAGTTCAAATAATACTATGGCAATGTGTGAAGGTATTATTATCAATTTCACTAATATGTATGAAGAGTTAGGAGGGGGGACAGGGAGGGATATGGAAGGAAATACATTAAGAGCTGTGTGCATATATATTGGTTTCACATTAAATCTCATGATGATGTATAATTACAGTATACTAGTAAAGGTATTAAAATGAGCTATTAAGTCAAAATATGGCTAGAAAATTTTAATATAATAAAACGGATTGAATTTTTTTTGTGAGTGAGAAGTTTTAATATGATAGTCTTACTCCCAGAATCCTTGCGGATTAGTGGGTTAGTGAAGTTTAATCCAATGAACTAGGAAACTTTAGTGAGTTCATTACTTCTCTGAGGATTTTTATCTAAAGGTATTTAGGAATTAAGATCCCTAACCTGAGGGACCCTCTTCTGTGACAACCAATTAAAACATAAAGCAGAAATTCTCATTTAAGTAGGTGAGTTAGAATTATAAGAAATAATTCCATCCAAAAAGCAATTTTCATATTTAGATTGATCATAGTAAAAATTTAAACATTTGAAAAATATATGGCCATTTTATTTGGTTAGCACATGAATATTTTGTTTTCTAATCCATAATAGCATAATGCCATTGAGATCCCTCACATTAGTAAAATGTCTCCTTCCAGCCATGTGATGATTTATCCTAAAAAATATGTTCTAGTAGTAATAAACCAATAAAGTGTCTATGTATTTATGGTTTCTCTAATAAAACTATTTCTATGTCTTTATTTCATTATTTTTCATCATGAAAATGAAATGTAGCGAACAATCCAAATTAAAAAGAAATTAAAATGTCTTATGTAAAATGTTGCTAAAATCCACAGAATATGGCAGAAATAAAATGGAATTTTAGGAGGTTGGCACTATAAAAGATTTTGATTATATTGAAATGACTATATTGTAGGAACTAAAAGTTTAAGTCCACCTTTGCCATTTATATACTCTGTAAAACTAGAAAAGTTAATTAACCCCTCAGTCTCTTTCCCCATCTTCTTTTGCAGAAGGGTAAGACTGAATAATAGCATTAAGTAGACACTCAAAATATATTGGCTGTCTTCTCTTAGTGAAATGGTTCATTTCCCACAGGAAGGATTATCTGAGTAGAATTTTAGAGAGATAGGTATCATTAATAATTAAAATAATACCAAGACAAATTTAAGATTCAAATAACATATAGTATAAAAATGACATCTACATTGAAATCTATAAGAATTTTTCACCAGTATCAGTAGCAGCATTGGCATTAAGTAGTCATTGTTTTTTATTTTTACCACTATAAATGCTATTTCTATTAATATATAAAATAAATGTACCTGAAAATAATTGTAATAAAAGAAACTATTCTTCAGAGACAATATTTTGTTGAAGAACTTTTTAAAATACAATTTTATTATCACTGTAAGGAATATTTGGAAATGTTTCTTGGAAATTGTTCAATGAATCACTAAAGAATGGTAGAGGTAATCAGCCTTATTAAATACCTTACTTCATCTTCTGGAATCTGCTGTATGTATATTTAGTTTGCAGATGGTTTTGATTTGTGGTGGTTTAAGTAAAAGAACTGAGATATTTAGTTATACAGGCAAGTAAGCTGCAATATATCTGTAAAATATTAATGGGTTGTCCATGTTACATAAATGTGGTGGACAGGTTTTAGAATTCTACATATCAAACATATCGACCTAGTTTCAGAACATCACGGATGTGTTTATGATACTTTGGATATATTGGAAGATAATTACCAATTCCTATCATACTGTGCTTTGACTATTAAAAGGTTGGGTTTAAAAAATACTAGTATAGACATTGATCATGTAGTCTTTGAACATGAATATGTCTAAAATTATTACGGCTTTTTGCTTTTTATGAAGTATCTTGCATATATATTCAGAAAGCTTTGTGAAAGTGAAATTAAGGGGCTGTATTTCCACTTTTATTAAATGTGTGTCCTAATTAAACTTGGAGATTAATAAAAACATATTGCAGTAAAGTAAAAGCAAGGCTATTTTGGTCAAGCACATTATACAAATTTATATCCTATAATATATAATGACATCTTTTTGTATCACAATTTTTTAATATTTGATAGGTATTTAGTATTTAGTATTTAGTAAATACTAAATATAGTATTTATTTATTTATTTTTGTGGTACTGAGGATTGAACTCAGGGGCATTCTACCTCTGACCTATACCACCATCCCTATTTTTTATTCTTTATTTTGAAACAGGGTCTCACTAAGTTTCGGAGGGCCTCACTAGGTAGCTGAGGCTGGCCGCGAACCTGGATCCTCCGATCTCAGCCCCAAATGCTGGGATTACAAGTGTGCGCCACCACACCCAGCTTATTTATTTTTTTTAATCTTTCTATAAAAACAATCCATACCATATATGTAATTTGAAGAAAAGGGTTAATTTTGGAAATACAGTGAAAATATATCCCTGTGTATTAAAAAGTTGTCAATTTATTTTGTTATATATATAACTTATATATGTATATATAGCGTAAATGTACCTCTCTGTATGGGTATGCACTTATTTGTATAGATAAATTTTCTATAATACACAATTATTTAAAATATACTTCTTTATGATTTAGCACCAAGAAGCTTGCTATTACATATGAAATAGTAAACAGAAAATTAGGCAAAACCTCAATGTTCATGGGCATTGTTTTTATACTTGAAGATGTATACTCTTAATCGTGAATTAATTCACAAAACAGATTTGAAATATTTAAATTTAGTTAGCAAAATTGTTAATGTTACAAATATATGAACATATTTTTGAATGATTGGTTTGAGCTCAAATTTCATATTTCTATTATATAGTAACAAATAACTATCATGAATATAATATTTGCAGGAGCTTTGAAAAACAGATTATGAATAAAGACCATTTACATCTTGTTTTCTTTTTGTTTCATATAATTATGTTATTGATGAAAGTAATGCTTTATAAAATTTTTACAGAAACACTTTATTTTGTTCCTCTTTACTTTGAATAACTGTAAAATTATCATAGCTTCTTGGATCTAGCTCAGTATATTTTCCTGTTCAAATATAGATGGAAGGATAAACAAACCATCTTTGGTAATGGCCAAGATAGTTTGCCAGATGGACTTCCATCTCCACACCTAGATCACCACAACATATGCCTAGAACAATCAGCTTGCATGACTGATGGCATTTTCACAGTATGATGTTATAATTAAATGTAGGGGATTATAAGGATGATTTATTACTCTAAATAACAGCTGCCAAAACTTCTACCATATTCTATGTAAATTATCTAGAAATACTTTTGAAATTCAAGAAATAAAAATAAATGAACCATTCTAATAAAGGGACATAAAATCCACAACAAAAATCAGTCATCTATTATCCTTCTCTTTTTGTTCTTAATATACCCCAAACATATACATGGTGAAATATCTGTATTCACTACATGGTAACTCCTGATGACATGAAAAATAAGGAATAATGTGTGTGTGTGTGTGTGTGTGTATGTGTGTGTATAAAACAATCCTTTTCACACAAATAAAACAATCCTTTTCAGTGCTTCCTTATGCATGGAGTTTTTTTTCATTGCCTAATTTTTAATTTCCCCTTTGTTAGTGTCTTCATAGGAGGGTAATAACTGATAACTATCTACTAGAAATTAATCAGAGTTATCATCTCTCTTTACATAAAAGGACACTTGAGATAAACTCAGCCAGTCCTCTGTGCTGCCATGGGACTTTGACTCTCTAGCTGGTGACATGAGAGAGAAGTGTAGTCCTGATGGAGGCAGTGGGTTCTGAGTGCATTGCGCTTGCTTTGGAATTGCTGTGTGTTTTCTCCCTTTTCCAGAGCTACTTTAAAGTGCACCTGTTACTCAGCTGGTTCTCAAGCCTCCAGCCAATTCCATGAGTTGATACATACTTTAATGTACTTCCATTTAATTCCTCTTTCTAAAATTATAACTGATGAAGTTTTAAACTTACTAAGTTGAATCTGTTATTTCCATGTTAGGATATTCAGTATATGTCTGTCAGCTTCATTGTTATTCAGGTCATCTCTCTATATATTGATCTTCTTTCTGATTCTTCTTTTATTGAAAGTAGCTCAGAGGTAGAATATCCCTGGATTTAATCCCCAGTACCAAAACCAACAACAACCACCACCAAAAAAAAAAAAAAAAAAAAAAAAAAAACCCAACTAATAAAACCAAAAATAGTATATGCACACTCTGATCATGTCTGTTTCCTGGGAAGAAGCCAACTCTGCTGAATCTCCCTCCGTCTACAGCATTGTGGATTCCACAGAACAGTGGCAAATCACCTATCTCTTAATTTATTTGTATGTATATATTGTAATCATATATCATAATGAAGTTCAGAGTGATGGAATCACACATTCACACAGCACTTGGTGTGTTCCCCTCCCCAGCCCCTCCCCTAACCCATATGTAATACTGAAATTGGTATTGATAACTTCATCTATGAACATAACATTATTTGAACTGTTTCTTTAAGTTTCCCCTTTCACCTCCCCACTTTTCTCCTTAAATCCTCTTCCACTATTCTACTAGTATCTGCACCTAGCTTTTGTTTTGTTTTGTTTTAGTGATCCCCAAGCATCTAGATTATGTCATGTTCCATCAGTGCCTTGAGACAGGCAAGACAGAAACTAGTCCCAGATGTCAAAATATTTGACAAATATGCTATCTCTTTTCCTCTCCAAGGAGAAACTGGCACTTGTGAGTTTTCACCCAATGACACAACATTGTGAAGAGGACTGGCAAGTGACTATTATAGGATTTCCTTCTCACTTTGATGTGCCTGGTTTTGTATTTGCCTGGAGTTCAAGAGCCTCTTAACTTGTTTTTAGATTTTTATGAAGGGAATTGATCCATATATTGTTGTTAAATCAGTGTCTCTAGAAGGATCTAGAGCTTCTTATTTTGCCATATTCCTGCCCCAAATATATTTTGATTATATTGTCTATAATTTTCCATTATGGAAGAATTTTGTTTTGTATAGTATTCTTTGGTAGAGACTGCAGCACAATAAGATTCTGTGTAACTGTATCATATAATCCATAATTAACTTTGATAGGCAAACTGTGTAAATAGACCTTGAATCTGAATTAAGAAACCTCATTCATTGCTAAATAATATTACACTTAACAAGAATGTCATGTTTTTTTTTTCTTCCAGGCAGTGTTCCAAGAACTTTACAGGATGATATAATTTACCTTTATAACAGTTACATAAGATGTATATTATTATCTTCTTCATTTTACATAACAGAATATTAAAATGCGGATACATTGAATACCTTGACTCATGTTATATAGTGAATAAGTTGGGAGATCAGGAATGAAACTTGTCAGTGTGGTTCTAGAATCTTAATAGTAAAAGTTCCATTATCATTTCATCCCAGTATCATGTGAGAAATTGATGAAAATTTGGAATCTCTGTCTTTACCCTAGAAAGGTACTTAAGCAATATATAGACCAAAATTTTGAACAGCTTTTGAGCCATACTCTCAACTGTTTTCTTATGTTGTAGAATAAATGAAAAGGAAACAAAGCTGATTTTTGAGACATACTGTTAAGGGTAAGGGATACTTACGATTCATCAAGAAGTTACTCTAAGACACATATTATCTCTTTTATTTTGCAATTTCAGTTATATATAGTAATAATACAATTTTGTTCATAGAATCCTTCTATTCCTATATACACTCACTCAATTTCTAAACCTTGATGCATTTAACTTTAAGGCACATACGTGTGATAATTGAAATGTGATGAGATATGTGTGAAAAAGCCTTGTAGACTATGAAATACCTTACCTAGATTCATAACCTGTGAGGACTGGGAGAATTATTAGGGTTCTTTTAACCTCCTCTTGAAATTACTGGTGATTCCAAATGGGAAAAAAATAACTAAAGTTAAAGTTAAATGGTGGTCTCCTGTGAGAATGTCTGAAAATGCCATTTCATCAAAAGGGTAAAGTTATAAAACAACACCTGAACAAGATTCAGATACAATTCAAAACTACCATAATACTGGATCTCTCTGTTTGGTATTTGGACTAGCTAAGAACCTGGCAGCCAGAGAGATGACTTTTAGTGAAATGAAGTTATCAGGAGAGATACATTTCTCCATATACAAATATATCATTCACCTATTTGTTTATTTATTCACAGAAGTAATGTTCATTGAAGTTCTACAAATTGTGTACAGTACATTGAGTTTAAAATGGTTTTAGGACAGTCAAAGGATAATGGCACAGTCATTAAGCAGTTATATTATAGGTCTAATTCTGAAATGCAAATATTTATTTGGAACTGAACATTTGAAGCCCTGGAGTATCTTTCATGAGCTAGTGAGATTGTTGAGGGTGAGAAAGAAAGTGAGCTGTGGATTGATGCCTGGGGAAGAGCAATATTTAAGAAGAGGAGGATGAGGTATTCATGAAAATAACTGAGAAAAAATTCAGAAAGGAGGAAAAACAGCAGAGAGAAGTGCTTTAGGAGCTAGTGATGAAGATATATTTAAGAAGAAATGCATAAGCAACTATATCAATGTTCCTGAGAATCAAGTAATTAAAATATTAAATATCAGTTTAATTTTATAGACCAAAATACTATTTTGGATAAAATAATTTCTGAGGAGCCACAATGCAGAGACATAAATAGAAGATAAAGAACTAGAGACAGTATTTATACAGTAAATTTTCAAAAGCAGGATTATTGAGGCAATAGCTAGAATAATAGCAATCATGAAAGATTCCTGGCAAAGAGCATTTTTTAGTTTTCAGGTTTGTAAAATTAAAAAAAAAAATGAGTAAATTTGTATGTTACAGGGAACAATTCCGTTGAGAGGAGTTGAAGATTAATGTGATAATAAAATCTAAACCATGTATATCCTTATAACCAAACTCCCATCTTGGATTTACAATGAATTTATATGTTCCTTGGGATTGGAAAAGGAATGCTTCCTATTGGAAGAGTGTCACTGAACATGGTCTAGGGAATAGATAGAAAGCAAATGGAATCTCAAATTTGTTTCAGTAGTGAGCTTGCCATGCCAGGTGATAGAAGGGATTTCTAACTTGAGTACATTATATGAATTGTAATAATTCAGCCAGAAAAAGAAAAATACTGTATTATTTTACTTCCATAAGGTATCTAATCACATTCACAGAAAAGAAAGCAGAATGATGATTGCCAAGAACTAGAGGAGAGGTAAATAGGGAGTTATTGCTTAATGGTATATAAAAAATTATTGAAATTGGTTTGCATAATTGTGAATATACTCCACACTATTAATCTGTATATTTAAAAATGGTTAAGATGGCAAATTTTATGCTATGTGGATTTCACCACTATTAAAATAAATTAAATGCTGAAGTTTCTACTGCCATTGGAACCTGTTTAGAAGACAAATCTCTATTTTTTGGAGTAGAGAGGAAACTTAAAATGAGATTTTATGAATCTCATACCTCTTTATGAATATAAAGGGAAAAATTAGTAACTGAAACTATTAGTAAACATACTGCCATGTGTATGTACAGTGACAGCTACTGAGGGTTCTAATCCATAAGCAGACAATGCAGGAAACCTAGTAGGACCCTATGTTTATGAATGTATTTAGCCTCATCTATACTCAAGGAAAGTTCAAGCAAAAGCAGAAAACAAAATTATAAAGAAAAAGGAGACTGGAGTGTAGCTCAGTGGGAATGCTCTTCCCTAGCCATGTATGAGATCCTGAGTTAGATGTCCAGCACTGAATAAAATAAACACAACTCAACTGACAAGGCTATGATTAAGCTCTAATATATATTGTGATTGGAAAAGTGGATGCAATAAGTATACCATTTCTCAAAAATGATTTAGTATTTACTAAATTAAGTCTCTTAAAGATTTATACCTTTTTATTATAAGTTCACATATATATATTTTATATATTTGTATTAAGGAAGATATACTTTTACAGAGATACTCATCAAAGTCTTATAAACAGTATTTTATAGATTGATCAGTTTTATAATACATACAATAAGAAGATGCTTAAATTATTATAATGATTTTCATTAAGTCATCAAATAAAACTTTTCAAAAATGTTCAATGACATTACAATTCTCATGATACAGTGTTGAGTAAAAAAAAATCTGACTCTTGGTTGGTCTACCCATCAACCCATCCACCCTACATCCATCTATCTAATTTTTTACACACAAAATACTGCTACTGAAATATATGTACCAAAATATCATTATGCCATTATTTTCTAAATTATGAGAATATTTTCCAAAATATTTTATTATTACAATTTATTTTATTAGTAGGTCTATATTATATCTCTAGATATAGATCTATAATATAATTATTATGTTATGACAGTAATGGATTAGAAAGTTTTGGGGAACATTTTTAACAACTAGAAGTTAAAGTAGAGCCATTTCTGACATGTTTTACTACTGTGCTGAGAAATAAATGTGTCAGTTACATGGGCTAGTAAGGAGGATGCTATTTCTTTGAAATTTCACTTTTAAAAAACATTGGGCTAGAGCCGGACGTGGTGGCGCACACTTGTAATCTCAGCATTCGGGAGGCTGAGACAGGAGGATCCGGGTTCGCGGCCAGCCTTAGCTACCTAGTGAGGCACTCTGCAACTTAGTGAGACCCGGTTTCAAAATAAAGAATAAAAAATAGGGCTGGAGGTGTAGCTCGGAGGTAAAATGCCCCTGAGTTCAATCCCCAGTACTGCAAAAAAAAAAAAAAAAAACAAAACAAAACATTGGGCTAATAGGTGTGGTGGCACATAATCCCAGTACTTGGGAGGCTGAGAAAGAAGGATCTCTGGCTTGAGATTGGCCTTAGGAACTTAGTGTGACTCTATTACAACATTAGAAATAAAAACGAAAAATGGGGGCTTGGAGTGTAAACCCAAAGGTAGAATACTGCTGAGTCAATCACAGTATCAAATTAAAAACAAAGATTCAGGAATGAATAACAAGACCCTGTATAACACTGGTGAATTACTTAAGTACTTTTGACCTGAGTGTCCACATTTCTAATAATTCTTTTAAAAACTAAGTGAAATAATAGATTTCAGGATAATTTTATGTATTGAAGAAACTATATTAGAACAAGATGGTGGTAATGATTAGGCTCCATTATTTTTAGGGAAGCATAGATCAATTGGTGACTCTAAACTAAAAAAATTAAAATAGCACAGGAATATAGTAGAACATCTCAAACTTTTTAATTAAAAAAAATTTGACAAGAATGTGTAAAATTTATTGTTTTCACCTAAATATACTCTATATAAAAGGTGGCCAGAATTAATCAATGGAAAATGTTTATTGAGTACCTATTAACCTGCTTTGAGACAGTTACTCAGGCTATGTCTTGATCAATAGGTGGGGAGTCATGTAAAGTTATAGGCAGGGAACCCTAGGTAGGAAGCTGTCCACAGAGTCTGTTGGTGAAGTAATAGTGTCTAGATGTCCCTAGGTAATACACTATAAGAAATTCAATCATTGTGTGTGTTGAAATCCCACTGTGTTCAGGGAATTGAACTGGTTATTACCATTCTGAGAAGGTTTAAGTCAGAGAGAACAGTAAAATCTTGGATTCCCAGCAACTTTCAGCTGTAGAAAACACTTATATGGCACAGCTGCCAAGTCCTGACTTTTCCTTTTTTTCTCCATATTTTTCAAGCTGCAATTAGACCATTAAGTTTAAATAAATAATCTGCAAACACAATAGAGGATTCTTATAGTATAGAAATATCTGCAAATGAAGTAGCACATATGATTGGGATTTTATTTAATACAATATATTTGCATTCATATTTTTAAATGATGAACACTGTAAATGCTTCTTTATTGAGATTAATTTCATAAGTACTCAAAAAGCAAACCTGGCATAATACTAGGTTATGCTGGTTATTCTTAAGTTTCACTCCTATACAATATTTATTTATAGTACATCACATGAGCCCTATTTTGTTGATGATGAGACATATCTAGTAACATTAAATGACATTTAAGGGTCACAAAGCTGGTAAGTGAAAAAGCAATAATTTAAATCTGAGGATCTGACTTTTAACTATATTGCCTCTGTTACTCAGTTATGTGTGTTTTTATACAGGCATTTATGGTGATAACCTTTTACCCCCTTATTTCTTAATCCTTTTACTCACAAGCAGTCAATAACAATATAATTGGAAGATGATTGACTGATAGAAAAGCTCAAGGGGAGGAGGGAAACTTATTTTTGAAAAATGTGAAATAGTTACAGAAATAATGTACATCTAATAATTTCATTTAAATAGTTTCTAGTAGTAGTATGCTATATTTGCTTTTTTACCATTTATAGCAGAAATAATCTAGTCAGACAAATCACATTTTTATATTTATCTAAAGTCTGGTGAAATTGATTCTTATATTTCCATTTGATTAGTTATGAAAAATATGGATAAAAATCACCCTTTTTACCACAGTTAGGGCTGAACATCTCAAAATAAACCTTGGCAGTAAATTTATTAGTTCTAAAACAAACCATATGTTCATGAGGATGTAGGCATTAAATGTCCTACAAATACTTCATTAATTTTATAGTAATCTGGATTCATCTTTAGTCTTCTACATTTTAATTGCTTTAGTGATCTTTTTCTCTAGTAAATGTAGGTACTTTCACAGAATGTTAAAATGCCAATAAGAGTTATATTGATTGCTACCACGATAGCTGAACATCATTTAACCTATAATTATCAAAACTAATAAGGTTGAACGGTAAGATATTTATATACAATATATAAATTTTTGCATTAAAAACTTAGCCCATGAATTATCAAGTTTTGTCAGGGAATGGCTTACTCTAAATTACGTTAATTTTTAATTTTTCACTAAACCACAGTTTTAATTAGCTAATAAGATTTTTTTGGAATAAAAACTAGTTCTTTAAAATATTTTAGTCAATAAATATTTTTAATTCAAAAGGAACAGTAATACGACATATATCTAATCCATTTCCTATTGGAAACAAAGTGCAAGATAAAACGATCCATTATATCTCTAGTATTAGACAATAAGATTAATATTTGTTATAAATTAAATATATTGTATTGAGGTTTTATTAGTTTTAGGTTTATTATTGCTCTTTAGAGAACTTATATGCATACTTTATATATATTAATAAAAGTCAGAATAAAATCAGTATATAATGTGTCATAATAAGATATTACAACATCTGTTTGTTGGTTTTTATGCATTGAAATCATATATCTTAATGAGGCACAAGCAGGTAGACACATACATGCACACGTTACTCATTTAACCCTTCCCCGATTCCCACCCCATTCCCTCCCCTATTTCTCCTTCTAATGTTTGGCTTAGTGATTGACTTTGATATGTTTGTGAACGTACATCACTTACATTAGGGTGTTTCCTAATTTCTCCCCCCTCCCATCACCTTCAGTTAGGGCACCTTCTTTGCTCATCTAAGATTTTTCCTTCTTTGTCTAGATTCCCTCCTTATGACCCACTTTCTCTCTAGCTTCCATATATTAGGGAGAGCATCCAATTTTTTTTTACTTTTTGTGACTGACTAATCTCACTTAGCATAATGTTTTCCAGTTCCATCCATTTATCTGCAAATGACATGATTTTCTTTTTCTTTATGGCTGAGTAAAATTCCACTGTGTACATGTCCCAAAGTTTTGTAATCCATTCATCTGTTGATGGACATCTTGGCTGGTTCCATAGTTTGGCAATTGTGAATTGTGTGGCTATAAACATAGATACACTTGCATTGATCTGGTAGTTTAGTTTCTATTCTTTTGAGTAAATACCCAGAAGTGGTATTTCTGAATCATATGATAGGTTCATTCCCATTCACCTGAAGATCCGCCATACTGTTTTCCAAAGTGGTTGCACCAATTTGCAATCCCACCAAAAATGTATTAGAGTTCCCACTTCTCTACACCCTCACTAGCATTTGTTGTTGTTTGTGTTTTTAATGATTGCCATTCTAATTGGGGTTAGGTGAATTCTCAGGATAGTTTTGATTTGCATCTCTCTGCTATTGATGTTGAACATTTTTATACATTTATTGACCATTTATATTTCTTCTTTTGTGAAGTGTCTATTTAGCTCACTTGCCAGTTCTTTGATTGAGTTATTTGTTAGATATATCTTTTTGGTTTTAAGTTTGTTTTGTTTAAGTACTAAGGATTGAACCCAAGGTTTTGCACATGCTAGACAAGTGGTCTATCACTGAGGTGCAGCTACATTCCCCACATTTTTTCACTTATTTTGAGACAGAGTCTCACTAAGTTTCCCAGTCTGGCCTCAAACTTGTGATCCTCTGGCCTCAGCTTCCTGAGTAGTTGAGATTACAGGTATGCTTGAGGTGTCTTAACTCAGAAATAAGGATTTTTAAAAATCTCTTAAGTCCTTTGGTAATTAATCCATGAGTATGAAAGTCTTGTTTCAAACCATTTTTTTTTTATCTAGAATTTTTTTTAATTTAGCAAATAGGATCTGGGATAGGAATAGTTTAAAAGCTCATTAAATTTTTAGGGCATAATTCCTTAGTTTATTATAATCTGAAATTTTTACTTGAAATAATATTCATAATTTCTATAATTTGATTTTTCACTGAATCTGGCTGATTACTCCTTAACTACTATCAATGTGTGGATTGTATGTTTATTCATAAGTGTCCCCATGTGTACTATTGTATGCTGATACAGTGTTTATCCAAGTGGGTGCATTTTACACTGAAAGAGAGTAGTAGGTATTAATTCTTGTGCTGGGATGCTCCTGGGGAAATGTACAGTGTGAGTTCTTGGGTTGACTTGAAATCCTTTCTGTTACCTATTTCTTTGGCTACAAGTTTAAAAGTATACGTTCCTGTGAGAAATAATAAATTCAGGTTACTTTGTCTTCAGCTGTGCTGTGAATCCTGACAACATGGGATGGAATGACTATCCACAGTGTAAGCCCTTGCTGATCAAGGTGCATTCCACAGAGAAGCACGATGGGCCTCATCTGAGAATGTATTATTTTTATTCTTTTATTGGTATATTATAGTCTTACATCATAATGTATTTCATAATGATAGTGACATACATGCACACTGTACTTGGTGAGCTTTTCCCCAGTTCCCTCTTCACTCCCCCTGGGAATGTATTATTAATGACAATAATGTATGACTTCCCCTCACCCCTAAAACTGCTGAATGAAAAACTACATTTAAAGATGCCTAGTTTATTTGTTGTATGTACCCTAAAGGTTTGAGACATACTGAGCTAAGATTTGGCCAGTAACAAAGACTGAATTGATCATTATTCATTGTGTAGGATTTGGTACAAAATTTGTATTAACTATGCATTTGTTAATTGACCGCAGTCATGGTTCTATTGTCTTAAGGCTGGGCCATTCTCTTTTGTTTGGTCTTAGAATATGAGAAAAAGAACAACTGCACTTTCTTTTTCCTTTGTGTTTTTCTGTCATTGCTATCCTATTATATTTTCCCAAGCAGACAATGTCACCTTTGAAATTTTTTCCAGGTGAATAAGAAAAAAATATATATATATATATATATTTTTTTTTAAAAAAGATCTGAGGCTATTTGATCTTCAAGCACACTAAATAAAAAGATTATAATCCTTTGTCCTCACCTGATTGCATCTTGGTAAATGCTTAGGAAAGCATATTTGATGAAATGTTAAACATTTTATTGGAGTGTGATACTATCTTATACATTTTGCCTTCTGCCTTATGAGACAATGAATTGTCACATAAAGTGCCATTGGGTTTAATTATATGCTCTTATCAGAGAATAAACCCAACTGTAGCTGGTGCAGGTTTTTCTTGATTAAGAACTGCACAAGCAAACAGTGTAATTTACATCTTGTTCCCCAGAGTGGGAAGTACTGTATTCTCCATTTCATCAGAGAGGTATTAACTTTATTAATTTTGGTACTGGGGATTGAACTCAGGGGCATTCTACCTCCGAGCTATACCCCCAGCCCTATTTTTTATTCTTTATTTTGAAACCGAGTCTCACCAAGTTGCGGAGTGCCTCACTAGGTAGCTGAGGCTGGCCGCGAACCTGAATCCTCCAGTCTCAGCCTCCCGAATGCTGGGATTACAGGCATGCGCCACCACGCCCGGCTTAGGTATTAACTTTATGAAGTACCTTAAAATGTATTGAACTAATAGACTTTTCCTTTAAAATTATCATTATTTACATTATAATGTGAGATGATAATGAACCAATACATGTACATTAAATAATATAAAGTAATTAATTAAAATATTGATTAAATGACTGAATATATATATTTAGTCTCTCCATATGTAAAATATTGCAACAAATGAAGATTTTTATTTTCCTTTAAATTCATTCTTCATGGTGTTTGTACTTTGAATTTTTTTTTTTTTAAAAATAGGAGTCTAGAAATATTTTCTTCCCTCTCCAGCTCTAAGTCCCAATGTTAAACTCTCTTTCTCCTGGTATTTGCATTTCTAAATAATATCCATTAACTTCTCCACCACCACCAATTATTTTCACAATAATAATAAGTAAAATCTTTATTAAACCAATGTAACAATAAAGTTTAAGTACATCAGAGATGAAGATACCAAATGTCTCCACAAAGAAACTTACTTACACATAAAATCAGGGTTTGGAATGTCCTTTGATGTCCTTTGATTTCTTTTGAGCCAGAAGGGAAGATGGAATGAAATGGTAACTCTCATCTGCTTTAACATGTCAGGACAGTGTGCCTCACTGGGAGTCATCTTCATTTTGTGAATGATCATGTGAGCTCCTTCTATCTGGAGAATCATTCCCATAGTTTGTGTTATATTATTGCTTTGGTATTACTGCCTTTTTCTAATCTTAAGATTTTACCAACTGAGCATGGGAATTTTTGTTTTTATCTTACATTTTATTTGATTTGAGTATGAATTTGACAGAGTAAAAGTGACACAAAATGAATTTTATCTTTGCCCTTACTCTCTCCCTCCCTAAATTAAATGATTCCATTGGCATAAAATTTTGTGCTTGGATAATAAGGTATCTTAGAAAAATTGAGTGTTTTGCCTAACTCATTTTTTCCTGATTTCATTACTGAAAAAAATTAGCACTTTTTGCAGGTGTGTTTAATTCTCCTTAGACTTCTTTTTAAGTTTTCTTATATAATTTTATAAGTTTACTAAGACCCATCAATCATAAACTTTTGTATGGTGCACTGCATTAACAAAGTATATTTTGTTCTTAATGCACATTCAACTACATATAGTTAACATCTGAGCCTCTGATTGTTTGTAAATCAAGAAATCTGTTTCTCAATCTTTCAGACTTCTTTTTTTTAAAATTTTTTTATTGGTGCACTGTAATCATACATCTTTGTTAGGTGCATGCTGGTAGAGGCATACATGCACACATCTTTCATTGAACCCTTCCCCAATTCCTGCCCCATTTCCTCCCCTCCTCCCTCCTTCTCAAATTTGTTTTAGTGATTGACTTTTATATTTTTGTGAAAGTACATCATGTGAATTAGGGTATTTCCCCCTCATCACCTTCAGTTCAGTTAGGTCACCTTCTTTGCTCATCAAAAGTTTATCCTTCTTCATCTAGAGTCCTTCCTATAACCCTCTTTCTCCCTAGGTTCTGCAAATTAGGGAAAGCATCGACTTTTTGCTTTCCGTGACTGACTGATCTCACTTAACATAATATTTTCCAGTTCCATCCATTTACCTGCAAATAACATGATTTTGTTCTTCCAAGTACATGTGTTTAAATCTGAAATTAAAGAGCATTATTTAGGTATAATGTACAGATCACCTTCAACATCAAATTTCTCTTCTTTGCTACTTAGATGCATGGAAATATAGCCATTCTGCTTAGGTAAGGTAGACTACTCAACAATGTAAAGGTATGAAAAAAGAAAAGAATATTATAACTTTTGGCAAAAAAACCCAACTGTTTAAGAGGCCATGCATGTTATTCTGTGGAAGAGGAAAGTAGGTATACATAGATTCTAATTTCTAAACCTTTTAATTTAGCAGTTAGTCTAAAATTATTCTTAATGAATACATTTAAAAAATACTTGTTTAAATGGCCTGGGTTTCAGTGAACAGTAATGTTTAGTGATTAATGGAGAAGGGAGTTGAGGCGAGACTACAGATGTGGAAAGAAGTTAGAGTGAAGGAAGAGTCATAAGCAACAACAGCTATGTGAGTACAGCATCCCATCATTCAGTGAAGGAGTAATTCAACTCAACTTACAACAGGCCAGTGGGACTTGAATCAAAACATGGTGCAGGAATAGACTTCCATGCTGTGATCACTCCAAGTGCATAACCCAAGCCAGTGTACCTTAGGTTATGAGCTTTCTATTTTTAAGGGAATTACATATTTAAAATTTTAAAAAGAGTGATTTTTACAAAAGTATCATGCTTAAAATAACTTTCAGTATTTTTTTATAGTTTTGTTTTTCTTTTTTGCAGTACTAGAGATTGAACCCAAGGATATTCTACCTTGAGCTACACCCCCAGCCCTATTTTTTATTCTTTATTTGGAAACAGAGTCTCACTAAGTTGAGGAGGGCCTCCCTAAGTAGCTGAGGCTGTCCATGAACCTGCAATCCTCCCATCTCAGCCTCCCAAGTACTAGGATTACAAGGGTGTGCCACCACGCCTGGCTCAATATTTGTTAAGTTCATTTTAGGACTGATTATCTTTTTGTGATATTGTATCAAAAAATTAGAGTGCAAACATGTTTGTTTGTATGACTGAATATTTAATAACTTATTAAAGGATATTAATCATCCTATTTCTACTATTAATTATCATAGTCGTAAACTCATATAAGACATAATTAGCTGTGGTAGGAGACAAGACCTAATATTTTTAGAATTATTAAGATATTATTGTGAAATTTAGTCACCAGTGTTTAAAGATCTTTTAGAAGCATTGCAGGCTTAAATATTTTTAAAGTCCCCATTTTTCTCAATGTCAAATGCACATATTTTTCAGAATTAAGTAATTTAATAATTTCTAGTTCTTCCAGTGAGTATCATCTTGTTGTTTTCCTGGGTAGGCTTTCTTATGGTCATAAATCTTTTATAGCCTCCATTCCTCATTGATGGTAATATCTTCTCATTTAGAAGAGGAAATGGACTTCCTTTTAGACATATGAATAGAAATGCTTCAGTGTGGTGGATGGCATCTTGATCTATTTGCTGAAACTAGTGTTTGTTAGCAGTTCTTTTTCTCAGTCCAGATTACACTCATCAGAGCTTTGGATATTCAAGCACCTTTAAAAATCACCAGCTTTAATAATACCATTCTTATATTTAAATTCCTACACTTACTGCATGTTGCAAATGGTAGATAAAAACGAATATGTTATAAAATGCCATGGTGTGCGGCTATGTAATTGCATTAAACTCAGTGATTAGCTTTCCTCCCATAGTCACCTTGAATATCTTATTTGGTATAAAATGCAGACTAATTGTTCAGATGTTAGTAGACTTTGATGTGGTCATGGACTTTTAAACATGTAATATATTAAATTGTAGATGCCTAGAATCTTTTGTACTCATCGGAAACTCATATTTATGTAATTTATCTGCCTTTCAAAATTCCAAGATCATAGCATAAGAGATTTTATAGATATGCATTGCATTTGTCTTGCAAATTAATTTCTCTTTAGGTAGAGAAATCTGGAATACATAGAAAGCGTTAGATCTAACATAAAGAATTTTCACTGAAATGGCCATTCATTGAAGTAGTAGATCTTCTAAAGAAGCAAAGACTACTCTGGGCATCTCAGCAGATGAAATATATAATTAAACTTCTGAAATTTTGCAGGTGGAAATAAACTGATTTAGTTAAGCACTTCATGCAATAGCTTTTTATTCACCAGACTTTAAAAAAACATCACTTACAAGCAAAATAAGTCGAAACAGCTTTATATGTAAACTCAGGCTACACTAATGGCTGATATATAAATATGTAGATTTCCATTCAATTTTACATCCAAATTTAGAATGAAATAGAAAAATGCTATATATTTTAGCAAAATGGTTCTACCTATTATGCAAGTAAATTTCATCTAAGTCAAGGACAGAAGAGAAGGAGTTAGAATAAGTGCACAGTATGCTTTCCATATAATTAGCCTCACAAAAATTCAATTTCATGAGCAGACTTTGCAATCACATATTTTGCTTGTTTGCATTTATTCATGTCACCTGCTTCATTTCTTGAATAACCCCCAACATACAGTGTTAGTGCCCACTTCAATAAATTAACAGAAATCCAAGCATCTTCCTGTAGTGAACTCATGTAATTAACTCTTCATTACCCCTGTGTTCATTAATTCTAGGATGATTTCCCTTTCCCTCCATGCATACCTTTAAAAGCCATCTCCTGCTGTCACCTGGTGTTAGCCTAGGGAAAGCAGTCTAATTTTAATATTTACCTAAATAATGTATAATTAGCACAGCTACTATTTGATGATGCATTGCATTTGCAGCCAAATAGAAATATATATTTGATTGGTAGCATCTTTCCTTCTTGCTATTAGCCTATATTATTGAGAATTTATTGAATTCTTGCAAATTATAGTCTTTGGCAGCAAGTTACTACATTTCCTTTAGGCCTGGTGATTGACATTTTTAAATCCACTATTAGTTTTTTTTAAGTTTGCATTGCTTTATTTTATTCATTTGGAACATACTTATTTTTTATAAGTAAACAAGTAAAAAGTTTCTACATTCTAGTTGTCTACAGATTACTAATTGCTTGATTCATCATTTTTCTCCAAGCTGAGAAGCCTCTCACTTATGTCAAGATTTTCTTTGTAGGTGAGTTTTCTCCCAATTAAGTAATGAAATAGTATAGTTGATCACTGACTGCTGGATGCTGTGTGGCTGCTGAAGCAGTGACTACTGACAGGAGTGAGTTTTCCTTGACTAATGGTTCAGACACAGATGAACACATTTCATTTTGCAATGCCTTCCTAGAACCTTTCTAATTTTCAGGTGCCACATGTTATCCATTTGCACTTTGATGATTTTGCTTGCAGTATCCTACAAGAATTTTCCTTTTGCAGAAGCTGTAATGTATCTTTTCAATTGTAGACCACTCCTTTGGTATTTTTATTTAATTTTTAGTTGTCTAGAAGAGCAGGGCATAAGGAAGAGGGTGAATAAGAGAGAGAAAGGTTATTTGACCTATTCCAAGTCATAGTGGATTTGATGCAACATCAAAAGAAATTACACTGGTATAGACTTATGTTATGATGTGCTGTACATCTGGATACTTAAGAGTCATCGTTGGCCAAAGAATAAAAGAAAAGAAAGATGCTTTCATACTTGAAAAACTGTCTTATTCAAGCTTCTTTTCAGTTTGAGAATTATTCTTTTTCTAAATATGAAGTAGAAACTACATAGGTTGTGTAATTATTAAAGCTTGAATTGTTTCATTAAAAATAAAAAAAAATTAATGGTCTTTAAGTGACTGAGAAAATTTAATAGCCTTTATATTCTGCAGAATACAGGTATAAAGATCTTTATGAAGAGATGGATCCCTAAGTGACTCCAAAGCCTTCACTAAAACTCTGATGTAAACAGAGCTTCTATAAATTTTGACAGTTCGTACCACAGAATAAAGAAAACATGTTAAATTCAGGTACATAGTTTACATTTTTATGTATTATGGAAATCATTTATTACAAAAATGCTATTAGGGATGTTGCAATGCAATATGAATATTTAAGTATAGTTGGAGAATGTTGTGAATTTCTACAATAAACATGACTTTCCTGGTCAGAGAACAGTATAATTTTATTTCAGTGATGCTACATGCATGCATTAAGTTATTAGACTTCAATATGGTATCATATAAAAACATTTTATACTGCCAAAATAACGTGTGCGGCGAGATAGATTTTAAAGGCTTATATTTTTCACTATAATCTACACATACAAAGGATATTCTAGTTGGAAGCTCTCTAGTCTTTATTCATACTGTCTGCTACTTTTCTATGTTTAAAGTCTCCTTAGTACAGTAACAGGAAATAATGGATATATGTTATAGAGTAGACAGACCTGCCTGAACTTGTGTTTCCATTTATTATTAGGAGTTATTCACCTTCATCAAATCACTTAATCCCTCTAAAATTCAGTGTTCTCATTTTAAATGAAGAATTATTCTTCCATGCATTCTTCCTGTGAAAATTAAGATATAAATGTACAAATAATTTATAATGTCTATTAATAGTTATACTGGATCTCCAGTAAGAATTATAATTTTTGTGAATATTTTTCTTAGAATATGAAAATATAATTTCTACGGCTGATATTACTTGTATTCAATCATGTAGCAACATGTTTAGCACATGAGAGGTGCTTGACAATATCCCTCTGTGAAATCAAGGACGGAGCAAGATAAACATGGAAACAATCCCCATTCTTATTTTATAAGGTACCTTAGATTCATAAAAAAAATTCAGTGTACTGCCAAATGCTTTCTGTGTCTAGGAGATTTCAAAAGAAAGGAGGTGAAAGTAGAGAACAGAATAGTAGAAAGAAAATGAATTAGTGGCTTTACTCCTAGAAATTTATTATGGATTTCGTCTATGAAATGGGGATGGTATTCATGCCATATGCAACACACAGTATTAAATGAGAAAAAAAAATTAAAACCTGCATTACTCTAGCAAAACAAAAATGACAGCAGGCTTATTTCTTGGCAGTTTTCTGGTATATACTTAAATAAGCACATTGTTTCCAACTAAGATAATCCAATCAAGAATTTGTTAAGGGCTTAGGGATACTGCTCAGTGGCAGTATACTTTCCTTGCATGTGTTAGGCCCTGGGTTCAATATTGTTGGAGGAGAAGGCGAAGGAGAAAGAGGGGAGGGAGGGTAGCGGGAAGGGGGAGGGAGAGAGGGAGGGGAGGGAAGGTGAAGCAAGAAGGAAAAAGAAAGAAGAAGAAAATACTACTACTACTACTACTACTACTAGTAGTAATAATAATTAGCCTGGCATGGTGGTCCATTCCTATAATACCAGTATTTGGGAGGCTGAGACATCAGAGTCACAAGAATGATGCTAGGCTCAGCAATTTAGACTGTTGGCAAATTAGTGAAACCCTGTTTCCAAATAAAAATAAAATAGGGCTGCGAATATACTTGGAGGTAAAATGCCCCTGGGTTCAGCCCCCAGCACCACACACACAAAAGAATCTATTAAATACTCACATACATACTAAGATTTTATTTTAACCATGGAGAATATTCAAATCGTAATTATCTGCCCAAATTACATTTTTATTGCTACATAACTAATTACCAAAACGTTTTCAATGCTAAAAGGAAGAGCTAATTAAATCTCATGTTTTTCATGAATCAGGCATGTTTTTGATGGGTCTACTATTTAGTTCTTACATGTTTCCTTATGTGGTGGTTGGAGAAGAGAAGAGCTGCTTCTATGCTCTTCGTATTGTTAGCAGAATCTGTTTCTGATGGTTGTAGCATTAGCCTTTTGTTTTGTTGGTGGTTCTCTGGGGAAGGTGTTACTCTCAGGTTTTAGAGGCTGTTCCCAGCCATAAGACATCATTCACAGGTAGTTCATAACAAGGTTGGGTTCTTTCATGACAGCATGGGAATGTCTTTCTAATATTTGCTCTTCTATAAAAGGGATTGGTTGATTGGGTTATACATATCTCAAAAGAGATACTCTTCCATATGATTTGCTCAAAATCAGTTGATTAGTAACTTAATTAGGGAGTGATATCCCATTATAGTCATGGGCGCTGTCCACATTCAAGATTAGAGGCTCTATGTCAGAGGACTGCAATCTTGGGATCCATCTTCATAAGTTTAGCCAACTGTCTGTGTCTTAGTACTTAATTTTGGAATGACTAAATTCTTAAGTGTACTAAATTTTTCATGTAGATAAAGTTTCACATAGAAAAGACTGAGGTTATATAAAAAGACTCATGTTTCTTTATGAAATGAATATATACACAGAAACCTAAGCAGTTATATAATATGAATAAGCTTTCTCTGCTTAGTTAACTTTTGATTGGCTTAAATGACATGATATTAATTTAAATTATATCTCATTCATTGCTAATAAGGATAAAGATTAATCTAACATGTTATTTACCATTTATATTATTTTGATTTTATAAAATACAGAAGCTGTTCTTATTTTTTTTTAATTTTATTGGTGCACTATAATCATATATCTTTGTGGAGTACAAGCTGGTAGAGGCATACATGCACACAGATCTCTTATTTAATCTCCTACTTTTGCTTCTCAAGTATTTGTGGTATAAAAATGATTTGGTGAATCAAGTTCTTGCTTAGGCTACATTTTCAAGTTTGTTTTTTAGCTTATTACATAAAAAATACAGATAAACAGGGTTATTGGGTTTTTGGATTTGGGTTCAAAAGGTATTATTTCTATTCCTAGCTGTATCTTTACCTTTGTGACTGAGAGAGGCCGTTGGACTTCTGGAGTCCCATTTTTCTATGTGTAAAAGGAGTCTTCCTCTGGAAGAGGATTCCCTTTAATACCAGTATTTTATAATCATCCTGGTATTTCTCAAATTTGAGATTATCTTTTAAGAAGAAGTGCTTTTAATATGTTTGTATAGAAATTTGACCTTTGTAAGATTATTAACATTTGAAAACAAGCCTGAATATGATTATGGATTTGCACATTACAGAATTTTAAAGATGTGAGTGCTAATCTACAATGTTATAACAAGATAAAGTTGAACAAATATTCAAGTAATGAACATAACTGTAGGGTAATTGAAGTTAAAAGTCCAATAAATGTTTTGACCTCATACGAATTTGAATCTTTGGTATTTCTTCTCCCTAACCAAGAAACTATTATTCACTATTTACATTTCAGATAAAAAAAGTGTCTGATTTTGGAATAAGGTTCCCTGTTTGAAAATTATCTTTATAACTGACATAATTCAGATAATAATGAAAAGATAATTATAAGTTAACTGAACATTTCCATCTTCCTCAAAACTTTAAAAAAGTAATCACAACTCTTTTTTTTTTTTTTTTTTTGCAGTACTAGGGATTGAACTCAGGGGCGTTCTACCTCCGAGCTATACCCCCAGCCCTATTTTTTATTCTTTATTTCGAAACCGGGTCTCACTAAGTTGCGGAGTGCCTCACTAGGTAGCTGACGCTGGCCGCGAACCTGTATCCTCTGGTCTCAGCCTCCCAAATGCTGGGATCACAACTCTTATTTGATGAAATCTTTAGAATCTTTATTTCAGGAAGTCTAATAGGAATAGAACTATTGCAGTAGTTATAACAAATAGAGATAATAGCAATATAGTGTTCTATACAAAACATTAATTTGCTTTTGCTTTAGTAATTATTGGTTTTCTGAAATATTGTTAGAATAGATTCTGTTTTGTTTTACTTACTTTCAGATTATTTAAATGAAAGACATAGAAATAATGCATGTTGCATTTGTGAGTTAGCATTTTATTCCTCTCTTTGATGACTAAGGAAGTAAAGGGGATGTTTTCTAAACATGCGTGGTTTAGAAAATTCAAGATTGTCTGGACAAAATTTTAGTGTGGCACACAAATGTCTGAAATTAACTCTGGATATAATATTTTAAGGTTTCATAATACTTTAATAAACCAAAAATATTATATAACAAAAATACTATTATAAAATAATTAAGTAGTGTGATCATTTTCCCCCAGACTTGGGTATGTTCTCTTGAAACACACTTACTTGTGTTTATGATGTACACACATATATCCATACATACACACATACATACATATATACTCCCTTCCTTCAGTTTAAGATAAAGATATAATGCCTATACATTGGGAATTTCCAATATAATGAACTCCAGACCTCATTGTTCTTATGAGACTATTCTTTGTGAAGAAAAAATTGTTGATAGTTTAAAAAATACGTTTACTACTCTCTTCTCCTGTATATGTCAATCTCCATTGTTCTGTTGCTGGAGTGAGCTAGAATTATGCAAGCAGATTTTATTTCCTTTGAAGCTGTAGATGTTATTAATAAATGGAACCAAACTTACTCTACCTGAAAGTTTCATCTCTGAAAACTTATCTATAATTTATATATTTTTATAAAATATTTGGGAAGCTGGTTTAGCCAAAATATTTTTATGTTTTTTATATTTTGTGTATTTAAGTATATTATGTTTTATTGTAGTCTTATAATATAGTTCAGAGTGCATGTATGTCACTACATACATAATGTTCTCCAGGTCCATTCATTTTCCTGCAAATGGCAAAATTTGGTTCTTCTTTATTGCTGAGAAAAATTCCATTATGCATATATCCCATAATTTTCTAATCCATTCATCTGTTGCTGGAACCTAAGTGGTTCCATAATTTGGCTATTGTGAATTGTGTTGCTATATAAACATGAATATGCATTTATCACTATAATATTCTGATTGCAATCCTTTGGAAAAATACCTAGAAGTGGTATAGCTGAATCATATGGTGGATTCCATTCCCAGTTTTCTGAGGAATCTCCACACTAATCTCCATAGTAGCTGAACTAATTTGCAATCCAACCAGCAGTGTAGAAGATTTCCTATTTCCCTACATCCTCGTGATCATTTATGGTTGTTTGACTTCTTGATGATTGCCATTCTAATTGGGATTAGATGGAATCTCAGTGTAGTTTTGATTTGCATCTCCCTGATTTATAATGACATTGAAAATTTTTCATTTATTTATTGGTAATTTGTATTTCTGCTTTCATGAAGTGTCTATTAGTTCACTTTAAATAATAAATTGGTGTAAGCAGTAGTTATTTTAGTCTCCTTGATCTGAATTCAGGGGCAGTGGTTGTCTTGGTCACTGATATATGTTTACTGCCCAGTTCATACTCAGTCACTATTTGATAATGAAATAAATCAGTGTTACTAAATAATAACTCATATACATATCCAAGTAGCTTTATTCTATAGAATTTCATGCCCTGCATAATGAAATGTGTTTTATACAATTTTTATAATATAACATATAAAGTGTCACCTTTTTATGCTTATATTTTTGTTTGATTTGTTTTAAATCATTTATAGAAGAAAGGGCATGATATTTTAAGGAACATTTCAAAGGATGGCATATGGAATTTGGCTTAAGAATTAAACTATATAAAATATAAATGTAAGCAAGGTGTGGTGGCATATGCCTGTAATCCAGTACATGAGAGGTTGAGACAGGAGGATCACAGGTTCACCAGGTTCACAGCCAGCTTCGACAACTTAGCGAGGCTCTCAGCAACTCAGCAAGACCCTGTTTCCAAATAAGAAATAAAATAGAGCTTGAAGGTATAGCTCAGAGGTAGAATGCTGCTGGGTTCAATCCCAAGCACCACACAAAGAGCTTATCTTGACTAGTTAGTAATAGTTGAATCAAGAATCCAACATGATTAACATGATTCCATTTCTCAATACTAATTATGCCAGCCACTTCTTGTGGCTGTGTGTGTGTGTGTGTGTGTGTGTGTGTGTGAATGAATGTGTGTGTGTTACTAGGGATTGAACTCAGGGTAATTTTAACTCCAAGCTGCACCCCAAGCCCTTTTTACTTTCTGCTTTGAAAGGAGGTCTTGCTAGTTTGCTGAGAATCTAGATACATTACTGAGCTTGTCCTCTAACCTGCAGTCTTCCTGATTGCCTCCCAAATTCTGGGATTACAAATGTGCATCACCATACCTGGCTCTTATGTCCTACTTCTTGATATCACCCCATTATGGCCCCATCCTCACTCTTTCATCAGTGAAATGCTAGAAAATTGAAAAATAACTGCTCTTCATGGAATGGTTTGTTACTACTATTATAAAGGGTCAGGGTTGCTCAATAGTGTGTGACTGAAAACAGCTTCTTACAGGGAGGAGTAACAAATGTATAACAAGTAGTACTCACCTATACTTACAGCCCTCATAAACTCATTATTGTATATACTTTATTTGCACTAGATTTTGGCTAGAAGAATAGTTTTGAAAGAAAATGGTTCTTCACCTGCTCTTCTGAAAGGGTCCTTGCTATCAAAATACTGGTTCAATAAGGACATGTTTAGATACCTGATATCCATCATGTAGAAATGACTATGAGTTAAGGCCAATGTATTGTGTTTTTGGTGTTTTGTTTGTTTTTATTATTGCTCTTCTAACAAAATCTTCAACTTAGCCTAATTTTCAACTTTCAGGCAAAATATAAACTACGTTTTATTATATCAACATTATTATTTTTCCTTTTGAAAAATGTTGTTAGCTATCACCATAGTTTAATTAAAAATATATTCTTATTGGAATTATCTTCGATTATTCACCTATAACAATAAAAATTCAATACTCTATTTTTCTTTTTAGTCCTTTGCCTTGCAAGCATTTCTCAAAGTGTAGAATAGATTTTGGATCACTGTGGAGTTTAGGGAATAACATATTAGAATAGCGAAATAATGAGTATAAAACAAGCACTCCTTATGAAGGACAGAGTGATAATGAAGCTGTAAACATTTCTGAAACCCATTTGGCATTCGTTGATTGGTGTGGTATTTAGATTATGTAAATACAGGATCTTGAATGACAAAGTATAATATTTTAGTTGTCTAATGCGAATTTCATATGCAAAATTACTATTTGTACTTAGAACTGAAAGAGAGATATACCTAAAATAATATAAAGGGTAATGGTCTAGAACAGTGCTTTAAAATAGAAATCTAATTTATCTAATAGTATAATTTTAAAATCTCCAGTAGAAAAGGTAAAGACAAGCAGGTAAAATTATTTTAATAATATCTTTATCATCTAGTATATCCAAAATATTATTTTCAACATAGAATTAACATAAAATTGATAGTGAAATATTTTATGGTTTTCAAAGTAATCCAATGAAATTTAGTGTGCATTTTGTACTTACAATACATCTCAGTTCCAATTAGTTATATTTTGAGGGATTAACATGCTAGCAACTACTTAACTGTACAGGATATGTATAGAAAAATAAAAGCACTGGATGTGTTAGCTGTGAAGTTTTATTTTTTCTGTGTCTCACTTTCTTCATTTGTAAGATAACTGGGTTAGAAGATTTGTTTATGTTGTCATTCCAATATTAAACTCTGTTTCTTTTGAAAGATCTTTTGTATTATTGAAAAAAAAATCCATATAACATCTTGAAAAGGTTTGTATGATAAAATGTGATGCGATGGCTTTAAAAGGTGCACTGTGTTCTTTGTGGAGAAAGAGGTGAGTACTAAGCACCTCCATTTTGCTGTTTTGCCCTCTCCATACTGCATTTAGAAAAAGTAACTCAGTACTTTATGCATCATTATCAAATGCTTTAATTTACTTACCAAGATAATTCAATAACTTGTTATCCTTAAAATCAGAATAAAGAATCATTTTAACCTCTGGATTATTAAAGGATTTTAGTATCACACAAATTTACTTCAGTAGCCCTTTTGTTATTTAAGGACACTGTTTAATGACCAAGTACTTCACTTGATGCCATGTCACTGTGTAAAGATAATAAAATACTCAGGGATCAGGTATTGTACTCTCTTTAGAAATGAGAGTATAGTTAGATGACCTGACAATGCAGAAATTTATTCTGACTTCAAAAATATATTTAAGATTAAAGTATATACTTTTTCTTAATGAATTCTGTTGAATATAGTAATTTGGAAAGTCAGTAAACCTTTTTGGCCAAAACTGGATAAAACTTCCAAAATATGTTGATTATTATATAATTTAACATACTTAGAATTTTTCTTAGAGGAGAGAACTATTGTGTATTTGGCTATTCTTAGAAATGAAGCAAAATTTCTACTATTTTCCTCCTTTCTCATTTATGCATTAATGTTCTTTTTAAAATTCAAGAGACCTTTATATCTACCTAAAGATGAAAATTGCACAGGTGACCTTTTAATTCTGTGCCTGATGCTGGCTCCCCTGATTTCACTTTCTATTCTAAAGGCTCTTGAAGGGTAGAAATAGTATTTTCTTGTGTTTAGTCTAAGCAATATTATTTGATGTTATATTTTTTATTACTAATATAATTTTATGAGAAAAATGAGAGATTAATTTTAAATAAATAATGTTTGGTACAGTTTCATATGAAAATTTATAAGATATATTATAAAATGGGGTAATGAGATAATGTATATAAAAGTGTTATACAAATGGGAAAATTCTTCAAAATATTATATATTTAGTGTTATTTTTTATCAATGGTAAAGATAATGATGATAAAAATAGTATAGGATATCAAAAATTATCTTCATTTTGTTTCTTATTGACATGGAAAATAAGACTTTTGAATTATTGTAATACTCATTAAATTATTGTCATAAATTGTATTTTATTTTTACTATAAACTATATGAGTTATTTCTTCTGGGAATAGCATTCTATATTTTTATTTGTCAATATTGCCAGAAAGAAACTAACATATGTATGCATAAAGAAATATACCTAAACATTTTAAAGGGTTTTGATTTTATTTCTAAAATACAATGACAAATTATATGATTTTTCTAAAAATAGCATCTGTGGAATAGGTTATTATCCACCATAATATAAAAATAAGCATATTTTTTAAGTTTGTTCATAAATATGTGAATTATGCTCATTTAAAAAAATGCTCACAGTAGTGGGGTACAGTAACACATTTTTGTAATCTCAGTATTTGGGAGGCTGAGACATGAGGATTGTAGGTTTGAGGCCAGAATGAGACAATTTAGCAAAACCTTGTTTCAAAATAGAAAATAGATTTGGCTCAGGGTATAACTCAGTGGTAGCATGTCGAATACTACACACACATACACACATACACACATACACACAAACACGCATGCACATGCACAGTGTTAACAAAGATTTTCTAATCTAGACCTTCTTATACAGATACCTTGATTTTTATTTTTGTTATACATTGATTGTTGCATTATAATTTCATATAATAATATAGTTTGTTGTCATAGTGACATACATATACACAGTACTTGGCAAGTTTTCCTCTGGCTCCTTCTCTACCACCAGCCTTCCTCATACATGATATTTACATTAATTCACCCTCTCCCTCCCCCCTCCCTCAGACCACCTCCCTTCCTACACTAGAGTTTCTCCTCCATTAGATAAAGTCCTCTTGTATTACAATTACCCCCTAACTTCCACATTCGAGAGAAAACATGTAACCCTTCACTTTCTGTGACTGGCTAATCTCAATATAATATTCTCCAGATCCATCCATTTTTTGCAAATGACATAATTTTATTTTTTATTGCTGAGTAGAATTCCATTGTAGGTATATCCCATGATTTTGTAATCATTCATCTGTTGATGGACACCTGGGTTGGTTCCATAATTTGGCTATTATGAATTATGCATCTCTAACCATGGATATGCTTGTATTACTATGACATTCTGATTTCAATCCCTTTGGAAAGATAGCCAGGAGTGGTGTAGTTGGATCATATGTTGGATCTATTCCCAGTTTTCTGAGGAATACCCACACTGATTTCATTAGTGGCTGCACTAATTTGCAAACCCACCAATAATGTAGAAGAGTTCCTATTTCCCCACATCCTCACCAGCATTTATTGTTGTTTGACTCCTTTATGATTGCTATTCTAATTGGAGTTAGATTGAATCTCATTGTAATTTCTATTTACATTCCCTGATTTCAAAAGGTGTTGAAAAAATTTTAAATATATTTGTTGACCATTTGCATTTCTTCTATTGATAAATGTGTATTTAATTCCAACACTCATTCATGTCAAATACTGCAGGAACTGGCTAGGCATGGTGGTACATGCTTGTAATCCCAGTACTTAGGAGGCTGAGACAGGAGGATCTCAGGTTTGAGGACAGCCTCAGCAATTTAGTGAGGCGATCTGCAACTTAGTTAGACCCTGTTTCAAAATAAAGGAATAAAATAGGACTGAGGATATAGCTCAGAGGTAGAATGCCCTTTGGTTCTTACCACTAAACAAACGGACAAACAAACAAAAAACAATGAATAAAAACAACAACAAAACTGCAGAAAATTTGAGTAGAAGGAACTTAACATCATGAGGGCAATATACAAATAAACCCAAAGCCAACATCATATTGAGTGGGGAAAATGTGAGAATTCTCTTTACAATCAGAAACAAGACAAGGATGCCCACCACTCCTTTTCAATTTAATACTTGAGACTCTAGCCAGGGCAATAAGGCAAGAGAAGGAAATCAAAGGAATACAAATAGGAAAAGGAGAACTGAAATTATCTCTATTTGCAGATGACATGATCCTAATGCTCCTATAGTTAAAAGAACCCTCCCCGCCCCCCCCCAAAAAAAAACTCAAACAAAAGATTCGTTAACAAATTAAACAAACTAGTGGGATACAAAATCAATCTCAAAAAATTAGTAGCTTTTCTATATACCAACCATGAATCCACTGAAACAATCCAGAAAACAACTCGATTCACAATAATCTCAAAATCAAATATCTAGGAATATGTATAATCAAGATGGTCAAAGACTTCTACAATAAAAATTATAAAGCACCAAAGAAAGAAATCCAAGAAGATCATAGAAGATGGAAAGATCTGCCATGCTCTTGGATAGGTGCTGGGGTCCAGCCCTAGCAGGAGTCCGCGGGGGTGGGGGTGGGGTGCATCAACAGGTGAGGAATGAGACAAAGTTGCGAGAATATGCTCACACCAAATGCAGTGAAGAAGTGCATGTGTTTATTTCTTGTAGTAGTTGTTTTTTATACTATCTTTTACAATGAGGCATATAGAACAGGAATTTTTACAGACTTGTTTTTCCTGAGATCCAGTGGGTACATCTTTAACTAGAAAAGCCATTTTCCATGGTATTTGATGGGATTAAGAAAACAGTAAAGGTTACAGAATCTAATACGCATATAAAAATTCTTTTAGTACAAAACAGTGTTAAAGGTTAATGACGAAGAGTCTCTTTCTATTAGTTTAAATGTTTAGCTCCTGTAAGCAGTGTTTTTTATCTTTTTCTCAGGCAGCTAGAGTTAGTTAATGTGTGGTGGAGAAGTTTCAGAGAGCAGGGGGAAGTGGGCAAACTATCTGTTTTAAAGCTTTCTTTACTCATAGATAAAATAGTAGACCTAAGTTTCTTTGGTTTATTTATTTTGTTTTTAACCTGTGTGCTGATAGGGAACATAAGGCTATTTAATAACTAAGCTTGCAAAGCGCATTTCCTGATGTTTGCATATGGTTAATGAGTATCATATATTGTCTTGAGGGACTGCTTTTTCAGCTAATATTGAGGAATCATAATCCGTCCAGCCATCTTGTGTTTCTAAGAAATTTTCCTTTACAATTAATGCGAAAGCAAAACCCAAAGCACCCCAAATTTCCAGAATATAACATAAAGCAAAGTGGGATATGCCACGCATTCCATCTTTTGGAATTGTCTACCTTGCAGGACTCCAGCGGACTGAGTATCGCTTAAGATCCAGCTATTAAGGTCCTGTGGCAGATAGGCAGAATAAATATTATCAAAATGACCATTCTACCCAAAGTGATGTACAGAGTCAATGCAGTTCCTACGAAAATATCAATGTCATTCTTCATAGAACTATAAAAAAATAGTTCTAAATTTCATATGGAAAACAAAAGACAGAATAGCCAAATCAATTCTCAGCAATAACCATACAGATGGCATCACAATTCCTGATTTCAAATTATACCACAGAGTTATAATAAAAAGCAGCATGGTATCGGCACAAAAAACAAACACAAAAACCAATGGAACAGAATAAAATATACAGAAATCCATACACCTATACCAATTGATTTTCTACAAAGGTGCCAAAAACGTACATTGGAGAAAAGACATTTTCAACAAATGGTTTTGGGAAAACTGGTTATCTCTATGTAGAAAAGTTGAATCAAATCCCAACCTCTCACCCTGCAAAAGAGTCAAGATGGATCAAAGACTTGGAAATTAGACCAGAAACTTGGAAATTAATAGAGGAGGTCATAGATTGAACACTCCATCATATAGACACAGGTAGACACTTCCTCCATAAAATTCCCAAGGCACAAGAAATTAGAAGATTAGTAAGTGAATTACATTCAACCTAAAAGTTCATGTTAATCAAGGAAACTATCAAGAGTCTTAAAGGGACAGCCTTACAGAATGAGAGATTTGCCGGCTATTCTGTTAGAAGACTAGTATCTAGAATATATAAAATACTTAAAACCAGATACATTTTTTTTGTGGTATTGGGATGGAACCCAGGGACATTCCACCTCAGAGCTACATTCTCAGCCCAATTTTATTTTTTTATTTTGAAGCAGGGTCTCATAAGTTGTGGAGGGCCTAAGTTGCTGAGGCAGGCTGTGAACCTGCCATCCTCCTGTCTCTGCCTCCCAAGTACTGGGATAACGAGCATACGCCACCATGCCTGGCTGACAGATACATTTCATCTCTGTAACTCTATTATATATTCATTGGTTGTCAACCCCAGAGAAAACATAGAGATGATCTTGAACAATATTCACTAAAATAAAAAAATATTCTAATGAGACTCTTCATTAAGAAAATACGAGGATTACAAACAGACATACTGTGCTTAAATTTTGAAGTCTTGACCCTTATAAAAAAATAGCAAAATTCATCCCATCTATATTGATTAGGGTGTATATGTTGCTATATGACTTAAGTTAGTTGAACTTGATGAGTAAACATTATATTAGATTTCATAGTCAAGTGTCAGCCAATCTTATACATGTCTTTACATGTCAATTTTTTAAGTCTTGCAGCTATTTTATACATAACTAATTAATTTTGATACTCATTATTTTGCTTAGAATAATAGTGGGTAAAATGGCTTTCATCATGGGCCTTACTACCTGATCTTGTTATACCTGGAATACTCTACTGGTTAGGAACAGAAATTTTGGAGTCTATCAGACTTTATTTTCTGTCCTGCCTCTCCTGTTCATATTTATGAGGGTTTAGATATGTTTCTTAGTCTTTCCAAGCCTCACTTTTCTTATCTTTATAATAGAAATATTGTTTATAATTATTTTATGGGATTATTGTACTAAGTTCAATTTAGGAACATTTTCTATCAAAGAGGTTGGAATATAATAATCACTCAATACATGTTTATGATAATTCTTTTTAATGGTTTTTATTACTATATATACATATTTTATATATATACAGATATATATATAATTTGTGTGTGTGTGTGTGTGTGTGTGTGTGTGTGTGTGTGTGTGTGAGATACTGGGAATGGAACCCAAGGGCATTCTACCTCTGTGCTATACCCCCAGCCCTATTTTATTCTTTTTTATTTTATTTTATTTTTTTATTTTTTATTTTTATTTTTTTCGGTACTGGGGATTGAACTCAGGGGCATTCTACCTCCGAGCTATACCGTCAGCCCTATTTTTTATTCTTTATTTTGAAACAGGGTCTCACTAAGTTGCAGAGTGCCTCACTAGGTAGCTGATGCTGGCCGGGAACCCAGATCCTCCAGTCTCAGCCTCCCAAATGTTGGGATTACAAGTGTGCGCCACCACGCCTGACTTATTATTACTATTTTTGTAGTCATCAAGGGTTGAACTACCACATCACCAAATAGGATATCTATTTAGGGACACATACCATGTTTTGCATTTCAGTACTTTACTTCAGTTTTGAATATGATTGATGAGAGACTGAAAGCCAAGCTATTTATTAGTCAAGAAAACATTGACTCTAATTTTAATAATGGAAAATAGAATCCAAAGCAAAAATATCACATGTATTCATCCACTTTTTTTTATACTTTAGAACTTTGGTAGCTGAAGCCTATAGGAGTTTATTGCAACCTGAGTGGTTACTTAGGTGAATGAGTCAAATGTATGATTTAGAGTTAAAATTATTTCATTTCTACAGATACCCTTCTGTAATTCAGAGAGGTCAGTATTTTCTTGGATTTTCCTGTAGTTAAGGTAGACAATATGTGGCAATTGAGATCAAAGGATCTTCACTTTCTGTACTGCAAAGAAGATTCATTTCTCAGGTGCCTCAGATTTGTCGATCTAGGGTAAAATAATCTTACATGACTCCCTGAAGCATGTTGATTACTAAAACTGGCAGAATACTCTTTCATTCTCATTTAGCACTGAAGATGAAATAAAATAGATTTTTTCTATCCTTGTGAATGTTTAAAAAACAGATATTTTGGAAATATTACTGTTTGTATATGGAGTTCTTTCTATTACTTATAATATTTTATCTTCAAAATAACATAAATCTAAATAGGAGAAGAGTATATGTTTCCATGAGGGTCCATTGGCATAACTGAGAAACATAAAGATGAATAACTATTTCAGCTGTCAAAATAGAGCATTCATTTGTAGCATGTAATTTTCCCTTACAATAATCCTTTTATAATTTCCCAAGAGGTGTCAGATTTGGAAATGCAATTTCCAATTCTCAAGAAGAATCTAAATTTGATGACTGTCAACAGAAAGCCTGGACAAATAGAAAAGATGAAAATATCTTATTTTCATGACCACATTAGCTGGGTTCAAAAGAATATATGTTTCATGTTTCTTTCTTTTATCTGGAGGAAGAAATAAATAACTATTTATTTATTATAAATAAATATTTCTTCTGTAAGTTAATTTCAAGATCATGATTACTGAAAAATATGAATCAGACAAGCAGTAAATGACTCTGTCCCTGTCTATATACACAAAATAATTATCTTAATGTCACTCTCATATATATGTTATATATTATATATATATAGTATGATAAAAATATTACTACATCAAGTAATCACATCAGGGAAAATATTTTATAAATTTACTTAAATGCTGACTCTAGGTTCAGTAGCATGTCAGATCATTACTCAAGAAATTCTATCCCTGAAATTTCTAGGTTGTCACTTTGCATTGACTGAATAAATCATAACCAAAATTAGTTTCTTTCATCATGAATAAAATTAATAAGATATGTGTTTTGTGGTGTTTCTAAACTTATGAGAAAATTTGTTGCTAAATTTATTAAGCCATTACATATTATAGTAATTTAGGATTTGATCTGTGCTAATAACTGAGTGAAGTTCTTGAAATAGAAAAAATGAATTGGAAAAATTCTCTTAAGGGACTTAAAATTATGGGAGAGACAGACCTGGTCATAGACTTAGGACCATGTGACATTTATTCAGAGAGTTTTCTGAAGGAGAAATTGCTTGCATGACTGGGAATAAAAGGAAAATGAGGACAAGATATTGTAAAAAGAAGGAATGTGTATTTGGACAACACTGTGTACTACAGGGATTTAGCAGTGGTATAGTAGATCTGAGGCACAGTAGATGGAATACCATAGTGGATGAAGGAGCATGTACAGGTACAGGGATGACAAATGTCATTACAATGCATTGTCACAAATGCTGGGCTGAGGGTGCATAGGTACAGATATGAGAGTAGAATACATCTCTAAATAAATCACAGAGCCTTAAATATATACTCAATAAACCCAGAAGTCCCATATTTTATATATTTTTGAAGTCTAACTTAAAATATAACTAAGCTATAATCTCTAATTCATCCATAAACTCATCAAACAAATATTTATTGAACATTATTATTTAACAGGCATTATGGTCAAGGCCTTGCAGACTAGGGAAAGAACCAAATATTGTGAGAGTGATGATGTTTAAAATTTGAAGTTTATGGGGTGGGAGAAACTTTTAAAGACATTTATATTATATACTATATCATATTATATTATATATAATTACTTAGTAGTCTTTCTCAAATGCTTCATCCCTGGTTTCCTCATAACTGCTCAATAAGAGGATTTTTAGAAGATGCATTCTCTGATCTGTGGATATTCAGAGTCTGATGTATCTCAAATAGTCTGCATTTTTACTATTTCATTGTTTCATCTCACACTCTTTTGTTCTCTTTTCATTGGTCTGATTAGGTAGCCAGGATGTGAGATGAAGTGGACCTACCTAGCCTCCTTTCCCAGCTTTTTCATTGTGCTGTCTTTTTATTCTCCAGGAAAACAAACAAACAAATAAATGCCCCTCTTGATTCAGGAGGATATATGCACTTGGTTACTAGGAGACAGAAGTTGGAACTACTTACAGGAACAAGTAGAGAAAGGCTCAGAACATGAGCCATAGGGTTAAGAACTGAATCTGAATCTTAGTTCAGTCATTTCACAGATGTATGTTAATTGGGCAAATTACTCAACCTGAGTTTCAATTTCCTTGTTGATAAATTAAGGATAAACATTTATTTAATAGTACTTATACTATACTTATCTCATAAGCTTAAATGGCAGATCATGTATAGAAAGTACTTGGAGCATAATAAATACAAGATTAATGTTAGCTATTATTATTAACATCACAGAAGGACTTAGCTCAATAGGGCTTCTGAGAATAAAATCCTATCTACTAGTTATTCCTTGATATTGCCCTTTATTCACATCAATAGTATTAAAGGTTTTGGTTCATTCATTCATGTGTGCCCTCAAGATTTAAGTACTTCATCTCTTTTGTCTATGGTTACTTATTTTTAAAAAAGTTAAGTATTTCATAGGATTATTATGAGAAACAAATGACTTTATATCTTAGTGTAAACCCTTATACATAAGCAATCTTATAGTGGCAAACATACTTTTCATCGTTATATATTTTTGTATTTCTCAAGAGAAAAAACATCTGGAGGTCTCCAGTGGTTTAATTTATTTTTTTCTACTTGTCATAGGACATTTACTTGCTTCCTGTTGAGTGAGTTAATAAGATAGTGACTTCTACAATAGAAAGAATATGAGTTAGATTTTTGGAAAATCAGTACCAAATATTAATTTTGAATCCTGCTGATATGATGATGATGATGATGATAAAATAGATAAATTTAGGAGCCAATTCCATATTCAGTTGAAATGTTCTCACAAAACAAAATTTTATGGGAGAGTATTTATGTTTTATGTTTAAAAATAACTAGGAAAGTGAACTTCTAATTGAACAGTAAAAAATAATGGTATAAACTTTATAGTTGGCCCTTTCCTCAAGTTTTTTCTTTTTGAGGTATTACATTTAGTCATTCACTTATTCACTTGTTTAACTATGTATATTGAGTGCTTTATATGTGGTAGGCACTCTGGAGGTCTAGCCATTGGTAGTTTTCAGGGAGCCAATCATTTAGCAGGAAATTCAGCTATTAGTCAAATGATCACATAAATAAATAATAAAATTAAATATTGGCAGATGTTACAAAAGAGAGGTGTCCAGAGTAATGAAGATTTTGACATAGTCAATAGGTCCAGAGAGTGACTCTCTAAGAAGTGATGGATGATGCTGGATATGAAAAGGATTTTATGCATAATGCTAGATCAGATTCCGTATCCATTTTTTGGAAGAATTAGTCTTTATCAACTATAATCCAGTAATTCTCCTAAGTGAGTATCTTGAGTAGAGAGTGAAGGGAAAACCTATCCTAATTATTTAAATACATTTTATACTATCCTTCAAAATGGAAAAATTCACTGGTAGGAGGTTAAAAGCAGTATAAAATGCAGACAAATGATTTAGACTTTCTTTCACTCTGCTAAAAAAAAATCACTTAGGCCATTCAGATTTCATTGTAGAAACACAATGCCAAATTTTTTTTAATTAATTGATGGTCACAGTACATCCTTGTCTAATTTTTCTCAGTGAAAATAAGTATGGATTAAAATGCTAATCTTTTTTATTTATTTTTCTTTTAAAGGTCCACTAACTTACAGGTGAGCAGTTTAGATTTATATGTGAAATCTACCTTTAACATGTGGAGAATAATCTAATTTTTTCTTAGGAAATACATTTGAAAAAGTAAGAGTATACAATTAATTAAAATTAATCACTTTATAATATTATTTTATTACAGTAAAGGGTCTAGATCAGGTATCTGATATCTGATTCAGTAAAGGGCATATCATAACACTTGCTGTGAGACTTCACATGTTTGTAATCCCAGTACTTGGGAGACTGAGATAAGAGAAGTGACAGTTCCAGACTAGCCTCAACAACATAGGAAGATTCTCAGCAACATAGTGAGACCCCATTTCCAAGTAAAAAATAATAAGGGCTGGGAGTGTAGCTCAGAGTTAGAATGACCCTGGGATCAATCCCTAGTAACACACACACACACACACACCACCACCACCACCACCACCACCACCACAGTAAATAGAACTAAGAAATTTCCTTAGATTTCAGTAGCTTACAGTGTCTGAAGGCAGATGACTATGTAGGATGAAAATGGCAAGATCTTACCTTTCTTCTAGTTGCAGTCCTAGAAACTAAAATAAAATGACATTTGTGTGTTAGTTTTCTTCACTGTGCCCAAAATAACTTAGAGAAGGAAAGGTTTCCAGGAACACAGAGAGAAGGGCCCAGGGAGAAGAAACACCCTTTCCCTTTCCAGTCATGCCCCCAGTGGCCTTCTTCCTCCAGCTCACTCTCACCTCCTATTAGCCCTTCAGCCATCGATACACTTATTTCAGATCCCTCATGACTCAGTCATTGACTAAAAGCCCCACCTCTGAACTTGGCTACCTTGGGGACCATGATTTCAACCCTATGAGTTTTGGGGACACGTTCCAGAGTCATGGAATAACAGCATTCACAAGTAGCTTTCATGCAATGTGTCACTTGTACCTGTATTCTTATGTTGAACCTGATACATCAAAGTAACCCAAAATATCATCTCTCATCAAAATGAGTTGGAGACATTTTCACTTTGTAGTATAAACTTTACACTTCACAAGGCTATGTTTCCATCCCAACTATAAGAATTCAAAGCTGTGTGCTTTTGGAAAGGTTAGTTAGTCTACTCTAGTTTCTCAGTTATTCTGCTATTAATTGTTACTGTTTATACAGTTTCTCAAAATTTATGTGAGTAAAAAGTTTGCGACAAGCTAATGTTTGTAAGATGTTTATTACAACATCTGGCACACAGAAGGAACTTAATAAACTAGCCATCTTATATTTTTATTATGAAATATGTATGTGCATGGCATGGTCTGACTTTAGTTGATAGCATAGGCTTTTTCTTTTTCTTTTTCATCTTCTGTTATTCTCAATTGTCATTTCCATATTTACTAGATTATAGGTAAACTCCAATAAAGAACCAAATCCTCTTCTGTTTGGATAGGCATACTTTGCTTATTTTCCCATGCTTATGTGGTTTGGAAGAGACCTATAGGCAATGGGATTTTTCATGATGAGGTATAGGTAAGGATTTCTATTTACCTGAGGGGTTATATATTATTTGTGTGTGTGTGTGTGTGTGTGTGTGTGTGTGTGTGTGTGTGTATTAGTTACTAGGGATTAAATCCAGAAGCATTCTACCTCTGAACCACACCCCCAGCTATTTTTTAGTTTTTATTTTGAAACAGAGTCTCACTGAGTTGCTGAGGGCCTCTCTAAGTTTGTGAGGCTGACCTCAAAACTGTGATCACCCTGTCTCAGCCTCCCAAGTACTGGGGTTACAGGTGTGGGCCACTATGTCCAGCTATGATCATTATTTTGAAAACATTTTCCATAGGCTTCTAGCCTTCAACTTTAGATAAAGTGTTATATGTACTTAACGAATGAATCAAAGTTTAATGATACCTAGAATGGCTGATATTATGCTTATTTCAGATATAAGTATCATAAAATATGGAAGTATGTTTTATAGAAATCACTAAGATATTTTATTAGGAAGCTGCATTCATTTTATTTTTTCTTCTTTTGAAGTGCTGGAGATCAACCTAGCGCCTTGCTTATGCTAAAGCTCTACTACTACATACTAACCCCAGACCCAGGCATTTTCCTTTTAGCAGGTATTTTCCTCTTTGATCCATGAATTCTCACTATTTTTTAAAATGTATTCATGTTAGGTGTTTGATTCCTAAGAGGTAGATTAAAGATACCTCCTTTTGCCTTTCACCATTTGTTCTTGGTCCCATTCCTCTTCCTACTAAGGGTAGAAAGGAGGAATAAAAGAAGAGAAAGAAGTCCTATGTCAATTGTCCTCCAACTAAAAAAACAGATTGCATCTATGATATTAGTATTTTCATGTAAAAAAAAAAAAAAAAAAAAACCCAAATGTCTAAACCCAAATTAGAAGCCGGGCATAGTGGTGCATGCTTGTAATCCCAGAATTCGGGAGGCTGAGACCAGAGGATCCGGTTCGCAGCCAGCCTCAGCTACCTAGTCAGGCCCTCCGCAACTTAGTGATACTCGGTTTCAAAATAAAGAATAAAAAATAGGGCTGGGGGTATAGCTCAGAGGTAGAACACCCCTGAGTTCAATCCCCAGTCCTGCAAAAATAAAATAAAATAAAAAGTAAACCCAAATTAGGAATGAGACAGAATAACATGGTGGTTTAACTATGGAGTCAAAGCTGGGTTTGAACCCTGACTTTTATTATTTTATAGTTGTATAACAATCATTTATAAAATGGAGATTTTAGTGTAGTGATTCATACTTCAAAAGTGTGATATAATGATTTAATGAACTTAGGACTCTAAAGCACTTAGAGGAGTTTCCTAGGCTTTCTAATCACAATTCATAAGGTCTACCCTGGGATCTAGGAATATGAAATTCTCAATATCACAGACAATTCTGATGCTGTCGGTTAGTAGACTATTCTTTAAATAATGGGACCAGTTGTTCTTTGTGAGTATGGATCATAAAAACCGTATATCTCTTTTTATCTGTCTGCCTTGATAATTTTCAGAATAGAAGATTGCTTTAAATTTAATGGAAGGCTCACTGTAATTTTGGCTTGATAAGCAACCTATGTGGCATACATGTGTACATATATCCAATTTTGTAATTTTGGCTTGATAAGCAACCTATGTGGCATACATGTGTACATATATACAAATGTAATGAACCACATTTTTAGAACCAAGGCTTATAATGTTTTGAAAAATGTCTTCTTATTCACTGAAAAACTTTGAAGCTGAGTAATGTTTGTAAAAGTTATGTCATTGGGTTTTATCCAACTCAGAGAGTAGAGATATTTCCTATGAACAAACTCGTGCTTACTAACTTCTCCAGGCGTGATTAAGACATTTCACTATCTAATTTACAAATGTGAAATGTAAGAATTTTATTACCAGTGTGGTTAGTCATGCAGCTCCAGATACTAATCTTCATTTCCTTAACAAATTATTAAAGTGAGAAATTGGTATTCCCTATTTTCATTTGGTGGCTTTAATTTCAATCCCGTCAGCACTAATTAAATAAGAACCACTCTGCCTGTACAATACTTGTTCTCTTCTTTCTGCTTTGTTTTTCTCCTCTAGTTTCTTTCTAGGTACTGTTCCTTTTCTGATCTTCATCTTTTCTTCCCTGTTCTCTAAGTATTGGCAGAGGGAGTATATTGCTGTGCAAATTAATGCTCATGATAACCATTGCTAAGGAAATATTTACTGAAGAAAAATGAAAGGGACTAATATTCTCCCTTTGTGCTATGGCAGTTCTCTCCTCCAGAATTCTGATTCTAAAAAAATGATACTTGGGATTTCCAGATTTTAGATTCCTTTCCATCATGGCATTTACTCTAACTCCAAGTTCCTACTCTCAGATCTTAGACCTGCTGCTTTTCCTTAGTTATATACTTATCTCCCTAAGTGTCATATTAATGACTAGCTTGGATTGATTGACAAAAAGTTACTCTGTCTGTGATTTATGTTTCCCTACAGGTTTTGTTTTTGGTGGCAGATCAACATGGGTATTTCTTGTTTCTTTTACATAAGCCTTGCCTATAAAGGACCATGAAAAATTATTTCATGATATTTACCACTAGTTTATATTTTATTTCAGTTTCTATTTTTCTTTAATTATTTTTAGTTTTTGTAGTGTGACTAAAATCTTAATATCATTGGGTTGTTTTATAATTAAGTATAATTCAAATGAAATTTATTATTTGATAATTTAGCAAGCATTTTTTGGTAAATGTTCAGTAAATTTGCTATAGACCTTATTTCTACAGATAACTTCCTTGATCTATTATAGCCTATTCTGAATTAAATCTGATTTCATTTTTCTTTGTAATATTGACATGAATGGCTACAAATTCAGAGCATATTATAATGAAGTGGTACCCTGAAAGGCAGCATATTTTTAAAAAGTCACTTTGGGATACATTTATTTTATTTTATTTTGCTTATTTATTTATTTTTTTGCGGTACTGGGGATTGAACTCAGGGGCATTCTACCTCCGAGCTATACCCCCAGGCCTATTTTTTATTCTTTATTTTGAAACCGGGTCTCACTAAGTTGCGGAGTGCCTCACTAGGTAGCTAAGGCTGGCCGCGAACCCGGATCCTCTAGTCTCAGCCTCCCAAATGCTGGCTTACAAGTGTGCGCCACCACGCCCGGCTGGCATACATTTAAAATAGGTCATATTTATTTCTTTTCATTAGTTTAAAGCTTTATGATTTTTTTTTTTACTTAAAGTGCAAATTATCAGTTTGGAGCTTCCTCAGAAAATTTGGAATGTATCTACCTTATGATCCAACTATACCACTCCTGGGAATCTTTCCAAAGAGGCCAAAATCAGAGAAATACAGTAATATATGCATACCTATGTTCATAGCAGCACAGTTCACAATATCAAATTATGGAATCAGCCTAGGTGCCCATCAACTGATGAATGGGTTACAAAATTATGGGAAATACACACAATGGAATTCTACCTCAGAAGTAAAGAAAAACAAAATTATGTCATTTGCAAGAAAATGGAAGGACCTGGAGAACATTATGTTAACTGAGATGACATAAAAAGGGAAGGGTCATATGTTTTCTCTAGTATACACAGCTAGGGAGTATTTGGGATACCAGAGGGACTCCAGATAATGAAGGAGAAACCTAAGTGGAGTCAGGGAGGTGGTCTAAGGGAAGGGTAGTGGGAAGTCTGAGGTTCATTAATAGAAATACTACCATCAACTGTGTGTATATATGTGAATATACCAACATCAATCTCAGTATTCTGTATTGGGAAAGGAGGAAATGGGGAGGCGGGGGCTGAGAGGAACCCACCAAGTGCTGTGTACATGTATGTTACTGAAAACATGATTTCCATTATGATGTGAGACTGTAATGCACCGATAAAAGCACATTTTAAAAATAAAGTGCAAATTAGTATAATCATGTAGAGTCAACTTATTATATATAAAGTTTTAATATCATCTTTTCTTCTCCCTTTCATAATGATTATTAAGGCTGAAAGTTATCAAATACATGTATATTTGATAGGTACTTTTAAAAAATTAGATAATGCTTCATGAAACACTTTTCTAGGCCTATTTGTTATATATTAGTGTTTTAAAGTAGAATATGGCAGTAGATGTTTTGAATATCTCTTACCACCAGATACTGACACAATCAGTACCCACATTAGGAAAGTATGGAACTGTAATCTATAGTAGTAGATAAGAAAATAAGCTATGCTGTCTGTTGTTCACTTGCTTTTCTCTCATTAATTTTTTTATCAGTCCCTCTCAGTGATATAGTGGTGGATTTCATTGTCTTTTTTTTTTTTTTTTTTTGATTCTTTTAACCAAATATTCATCTAGTGATTGCTGACTACCAGGCATTATTCCAAACACTTTACAGATATTACCTATTATAACTTTTATTACTTATAAGGAAACTGAAGCATAGAAAGGCTAAACAGTGTATACACAGTCTCACAATAGAAGTGGCTGAGCTAGGATTTGGGTGTGATGCAGAAAACACAGTGCGATTACTATGTTGGGTTGGTAGGATTAAAATCCTACCTTGGCCTCATATATTGTGTCCACTAGGGCATGTTTCTTAATCTTTCCGGCCCTCAGATTTATCATTCTATCTACTAAATAGAATTTGAAAAGTGATAACTTTATCAAAAAATTTTTTTTTTTTTACCTAAAATTTACTTCCTATGCCAGATAAAGTTGATGTGGCAAGGGAAAAAGTCACTACCCCTATTGCCTTGGTCACACTGTGTGAGAGGTATCTTCCTGGTTGGCACTGTAGTGGCTTGGTTGCCCATTCCCTGTCTTCTAGTATCCTCTTCTAACTCAGTGGCCTCTTTACCACCATTGTCCCTCCTAAAGCCACAACTGTGATATAGCCCTTTTCCTACTTAAAACATCAGTTCAATGTGCCCCTTTGGTAGTTCTTCTCAAGAGGCTATTTTGCCAAAGAATCTGATATTTAACTGATCAAAGCAATAGAAATAAAGGTATGAACATCCTAAATCTTTGCATGCATTTATACCTGCGAGAGGAAGAATTTCAAGTAAAATCTAAGGCGGCATAAAGGAGGCGTATTTGAGCAGGGGCCTTATTCTTATCTATTAAGAAAATTTAAAGCAGTTACAGTTTTCCAAAATTCACTCATTTCACCCAGTGTATTCATCAGTATCTTTGAAAAATTAAAAAAAAAAGAAGCGGGGCATACCTATAATCCCAAATGCTTGGGAGGCTGAAATAGGAGAATCACAGATTTGAAACCAGCCTCAGCAACTTAGGAAGACCCTTAACAGCTTAGCAAGACTCTGTTTCTACATACTTTACTTTTTTTTTTTTTTAAGGAGTCGGGTTGGAGAGGTAAAATCCCACTGGGTTAAATATCTAGAACTCATCCCCCCTAAAAGAAAAGAAAGAATGAAACAAGGAGTATTTATGAAGTTGAGTATTTTGGGAGTTAAATTTCATGTGTCATTTATTTATTTAGGAAGTCCACTGTAGATTTTTTGATAAGTCAGTTGACCAGTCTAGTTTAGGATTTCTTTCACATCCTTTTGAGTTTTATTAATTTTTTTACTAATACTGCTAAAATTAATACATTGAATAACCAAAATTCTGCAATTGGCTTTATGTAATTCAGCAATCTTAAACCACAGTTATTTTAATTTAAGAATGCATTTTTTAAAAATTGAAGATATAATTCTAAGTATTCTGGAGTATTTTGGGGGGAAGCACTTAAAATTGGGAATATACATAAATGTGACAGTTTGAAATTAATAAAACATATTTGATTGCATTTGTATCTGTGGAAAAAATATACAAAATGCTATAATGTGATACATGTTACCCTTATTTACACTTGTAAATCTATGGAAATACCTTTATCTCACCCTTCCTAGGCATTACATTAACTCAGCTGAAGTAGTGATAAATAAATGTATTCTGCATTACAACAAAGTGAAATTTATTACTAGATGAATAAATAAATTTTAAAAAGGTGCCAGAGGAAGGATTAATGAAAATTAATGCCACTGGGATACTTTTTAAGAGATAGTTTTAATTTAGTGTTTCTATGTAAAATATAAATTTTTATGTAAAGGTACATAGTTTTAAGTATGAGATTCCAAATTATCAGTAGATGGTAGTATCAATATTATATATATTGATATGTATGTATAATATATAAAGTATGTATATATGTGTTACATATATACTTTCTTTCTCTTTATTTCTTTATTTCTTTTTGCCGACTAGGTATTGAACCCAGGGAACTTCTAACTCTGAGCTACACCCCCAAGCCTGTTTTTATTCTTTATTTTGAAACAGGGTCTCACTAAAGTTGCAGAGGGTCTCACTAAGTAACTGAGGCTAGCCTTAAACCTGCAATCCTCCTCTCTTGTCTCCCAATTACTGGGATTAGAATTGTGTGCCACCATGTCTGGCTCATTATATAGTTATAAATAACAGTATTTAATTCATTGTCCCTTTGTTACTTGATTTTATTTAATTTACATGCTGATTAATGTGTGAAGATTTGCCGGGCATGGTGGCACATGCTTGTAATCTCAGTACTTGGGAAATTGAGACTGGAGGATCCAGGTTCGCAGCCAGCCTCAGCTGCTTAGGATCTCTGCAACTTAATGAGACCCTGTTTCAAAAATAAAGAATAAAAATAGGACTGGAGGTGTAGCTCAGAGGTAGAATGCCTCTGTGTTCAATCTTCAGTACCACAAAAAATATTTAAAATTAAAAATAAATAAATTATGAAGATCTACCAAATAGAATTCTTCTTCAAGACAGTTTCATTTCCAGATTTTCCTATTCATCTTTAGTAAAATGTAAAGTTACTTGAATAATAAGTTTTTTTTATCTTTCATGAAGCAGTTGATTCGTAACAAATGATGTTTGGCTCTGTGACAATAAAACTTCATTTATTGACACTTAAATTTGAATGGCATATGTCACAAAATATTCTTTAATATTTTTTAGCCATTTCAAGCATGAGCTAATCATGTTTAGCTCATAGACTGTACAGAAACTGTCAACAGTTTGAATTTGTCCAATTACCATGTTTTTCCTTCCCCTGCCATGGGCTAATAGCTCCTCAAAGTCAGCGAGAGTATTCTGTTTATTTTCATATTCTCTAGGATTTTTCATATATTAGAGCCTCAGTAAATGTATAGGTAATAAATTATCTGAATGATGTCTTTGATTAAAAATTTAATGTTGATTTTTTTTTCTACTGGGGATTCAACTCAGGAACATCCTACCTCTGAGCTACACCTCCAGCCCTATTTTTTCAAATAGGGTCTTGCTAAGTTACTGAGGGTCTCACTGAAGTTGCTGAGGCTAGCCTCAAATCTGCAATTCTCCAGGCTCAACAACTACTGGGATTACAGGCATGCACCACTATGCCTGGCTACTATTGATTTATTTTTAATTATGATTTAATAACAGCAAATGAAATTTTTATTTTTGTTAATGAAATTTTTATTTTTGTTAATATTTTGTTAATGAAAATTATTTTGCTTATTTTGTATATATATCTTCATTAAGTATATATATATATAAAGTGTGTATATATGCATATTTCCCTTAACTTACTTAATATAAAACACATACAATTGTAAATAGCCTTAATGCAATATAACTTATATACCATAGATATCACATATCCTAAACATATATCTTAATGATTTTAGTGAATTTATTGGGTTAGGAAATCATCACCATAATCTAGTATTCAAATATTACCACTATCCCCCAAAGATCTTATATGTCCATTTTCTGTCAGTCTCTGCTTCTATGTATTTAAAAACCACATCAAGTATTCAGAAGGCAAATTAGTCTTTATGGAAGTATGTACAAGGTGTTTTGGACTTGGAACTTTACAGTTTTTATCTCACATAGTCCTCATCCAATCTAGTGTAGTTGTTTCCATTATTATGATTTACATTTTACTTATAACTTTCCTAAGTTTGTCCAATAGCTAATGGAGGGAGGTGGCTTTAGTGGCTCCAGAGTTCATGATCCTAATAATTTTACAGGAATAGATATTTACAATCCATTAATGATACCAACAAAGATAACAAAAAATCCTTCTAAGAGGCAGTTATAAATTAGCTTTTGACTTACAATTTTAGTCAAGCAATAATTTTCATCAAAATCTAACTTCTGTCCTTTTTTAATCATGCCTAAGTATGAATCAATAGAGAACATACATTAGAGAGCATGCATAAATTGGAATTTGGGTTCTTGTTTCAAGTAGTAAATAGAGGCAATTATTCTGCTACTCAGGACATTTTTAACTTTAATAGTCATAGTCTTATGAGAAGCACTGGCTGTAGTCCATCTCTTCAATATATATTTTTGAAAAGCATTGTTGATAAATCTCTAAGCAGGACTGATTTTTGCATAGTATGAAACTTTCACCTCAGAACTCTACTGATGGAAGAAATAGCCTGTTTATTTTTGTCAGTGCTTAAAATGTTTTCTTTAAAACTATTTTACAAACCCAATTGTATTCTGCTTACTTTAAAATGATATATATGTATATGTACATACATATATGTTAATTTCAAGAAACAGCTAATAAACAATCAGCAAGTTATGTATTTAATTCTAACTAGATATTCAACAAATGTGCTTTTATTCTTGAAAAAATGTTAAATTAATATAAATATATATACATATATATATTTTGCATTATCAGGGATTGAACTCAGGGGCATTCTACCTCTGAGCTATACCCCCAGCCCTATTTTTTATTCTTTATTTTGAAACAGGGTCTCACTAAGTTGTGGAGTACCTCACTAAGTATCTGAAGCTGGCCACAACCCAGATCCTCTGGTCTCAGCTTCCCAAATGTTAGTATTACAAGCGTGCGCCATCACGCCCAGCTTAAATTAATATTTTAAAAAATCATTTCTGTGTGATAATTATAGAAGTTTTTAGACTATAAATATATACATATATATATATATATTCGTATTTTCTGTCCTAATTATAAATAATAAAAATGCATGTGAAACAAACTAGGCCTTATTTTATTTTGAAGCAAGTTATAGACATTAAAAAGAAGGAAATTATAATTTTTATGACTATATATTTTGGAAAAATGTGCAGTAACAGTGTGAAGTTAATTATCAGCAAGATCTTGCATTTATAGCAAGATCCTGTCTTCTCCTTTAAAGATTTTACATAGGTTTTGTCCAGGAACCTCATCTCACTCATACTCCGTGATTTCCAGTGGACATCTTCTAGTCCTTTCTCTTCAGGCCTTTGTGCAAGGACTCAGTTCACCCTGTGGTTGGACCCTTCTTGAGTTATTTAACACATTAACTAGTTGCAGTGTTCCTTCCTGTACTCTCCTTCTTCAACTCTAGACCACTCCCCCCCCACCCCCCCACCCCCCCACCCCCGCCGCCCCCAGGGTGGTGGGGAAGGAGGGCTGGAGAATGTTACCTTGCTTATGTCTTCAGACTGGAGTTGTCCAGGCTCTGCTCAACAGCTTCATGGTTCACTTCAAGGGAAATTTGAGCCAATTTGATCATGATATTCTTCCCTGATTAAGAAACAGGAAACTTGAAGGTCTAAAAAGGCGGTAGTGCAACAATTAACTATGGTTAAAACGATGTTTGCATTGTTTCTCCACTTTTCATTGTCTCCATTCCTTAGCTCTGACCTTGAGCAACTTGTTAATTTCCTTATGTTTCAGTTTTCTCATGCATCTAATAGGGGCAAATAGGAGTCATTTTGAATATTAAGTGAGATTTTATAACTCATTCAACACCTTTGATTTAGAAAGTGCTTTGTGCACAGTGGATAGTAAGTGAATGCACGCTGCAATTGTTGTTTTGTGTTTTATCTCACGTGCTTAGCAATAACTATCTTGTCTGGCTGTTTTATGGCTCTTAAACTCTGATGCCCCCTGTGTTTTAAATCCTGTTGCACCAAGCTGGATATCTTAAATGAGACAGTGAGTGACCGACTCCTCAATAAAAACAGCACCCCTTAAGATTAAGGGAATAAAGCCTGTGGGGTGGGGGATGAAATAGGGACCACCACAGAGAGGAAGGAGAAATGCACTTCTGGGTCTTAACTCATAGCTTGTTAGATATTCAAAGCTTAGCATGTGCTTAACAGCATCAAAGCAGGTGAATCATTAGTGTCGGAATGCTAGATATTAGAAATTAAAAACATCATAAAGCATAAAACTGTTGAGGAATAACAGGAAAGAACAGATTCCCAAAGCCCTGACTCCTTAATTTCCCTGACCAGTGCTGTCTTCTACTCCCCACTGATGTGCTTTCTCAACAGCCACAGAGACCATCCTTATCACAAAGCAGAGATGTTTATATAGGATGTGGAATTGATGGGAAAAACTAATTTGGCTCAAGGTTGACAGGCTGGCCTTGCCTTCTTCAGAAGTTAATGCCCTCACCATAAAACAAGAAAAAAATCACCTTTCATCAAGAAATCAAACAACAGTAAAAGCTGGTGAGGATGTGGGGAAATAGGGACTCTTCTACACTGCTGGTGGAACTGCAAACTGGTAGAGTTGCTATGGAGATTGATGTGGAGAAAACTGGGAATGGATCTATCATATGATCCAGCTATACCATTCCTGAGCATCCTTCCAAAGGAACTAAAATCAGAATATTATAGTAATATATGCATATCCATGTTTATGGCAGCACAATTCATAATAGTGAAATTATGGACCCAATCCAGGTGTTCTTCAACAGATGAATGGATTACAAAGTTATAAGATATACAATGAATTCTACTCTGCAATAAAGAATAACAAAATTATAAAATTTGTAGGAAAAATGGATGGACTTGGAGAATATTATGCTAAATAGGATTAGCTAGTCACAGAAATTGAAGGGTCATATGTTTTCTCTCGTATGTGGAAGCTAGGGAATAATCGAGATTTAGGAGGGACTTTAGATAATAGAGGAGAAATTTCACTGAAGCAAGGGAGATAGTTTATTTATTTGCATTTGTGTGTGTTGCTGAGGGATGATCCCAGGAGTGTTCTACCTCTGAGCTACACCCTTAGCACTATTTTATTTTGAAACGGGGTTTAACTAAGTTGCTGACAGCCTAAGTAAGTTGATGAGGCTGGCTTCAAACCTGTGATCCTCTTGTCTCAGCCTCCCCAGTACTGGGATTACAGGCATGCACCACCACACTGGTCTAAAATATAACTTTAATATAAAAACCTGATGCTAGATTTCCTTGTACCTTTACTCCCTAAACCAGTTCTTCTATGCACTGTTAACAAAGGCAGATACCATATCTTGAGAAAGCTATAATTTAGGGGACTTTCTAGCTATTTATTGATCAGAAAAAAGACCACATCAGCTTAAGAATCCTGTAGATGACCAGCTCACCGTAAACTGTCTTGTGATTACCAGGCAGATGCCATCCTCACATTCCTTCCCATTCTTATCCTTCACCAAAGTTCCTTTAAAAGAAGAGCTGTGAACTCCGAGAATGTGTCTCACATTCTAGAAATGGTCCACATCTCCCTTGAATGTGTAGCTCTTGCTTTCCTAAATCTTTGTCATTGTCTCTGACCACCTCTGGCTGAAATTCTTTTCCATCTCATAAGCCAAGGTCCCCACAGGTCCTGAGTTCCATTCCCCTTTCTCCCTCACTGGCAACTCATCCTAATCCTTCATGGAGTTGTCTCTTTTCCCCAGACATCTCTTAATATACTTTTCTTTCATTCTTGAAACCAAATGTAGAATTTTGCACCCAGCCATGTCATGCTGTTTGTAATGGCTTTCATTCATCATTATAAGCCATCAAGATGAATTCAAATCCTAATTCTGAAATCCATTAACTAAACAATTTTTCATATGCTTTCCACTGATTAGATAAGGACTACCTACTAGGTTGAAATGAAAATATCAACCAGCATTATTTGCATGCAGTTGATAAAAAATTCATTGATATATGATATTATTAAGCCTGTATCCATCCTTACTGAGAATAAGAAGAATATATGTGAAATGACTTGTTGAAATCAAGGCATACTAATATCAACATCATAATAAATCTATACCATCTATTGTACAAATTTTAAAACTAAGGCAAGAAGATTGCAAGTTTGAGGCCAGGCTGGGCAACTTAGCAAGGCTTTGTCTTAATAATAAAATTTAACAAAGGCTGAGGATTTAGCTCAGTGGTAGAGCGCTTGCCTAGCAGTCATTAACCCCTAAGCTCAATCCCAGTGTTACAAGTCAAACAAACAAGAACAATATAAATTAATAAGGTTTGTCTTACAAAATTTTAGTGATTGCATACTGGTTTTTAGAATCTGTGACTTAACAAAATACATACAAAAAACATGGTTGATTATTTATTTTTTAAAATGTCCATCCATGTCAAAATTAATACTATATAATTATTTTTTACCTATTAATATAGTTCTGTACATCTTATGAGTTACTAACTACTAGTAGTGTGTGTGTGTGTGTGTGTGTGTGTGTGTATGTGTATGTATACATACTACTGTGGATTTAACCCAGGGGTGTTCTTTTGAGCTATACCTCCAGCACTATTTTAATTTTTATTTTGAAATTGGGTCTCACTGAATTTCTCAGGTTGGCCTTGAACCTGCAATCCTCCTCTCCTGGCCTCCCAAGTACTGGGATTATAGGCATGTACCACTCTGCCTGTCTACTAATTTTTACTTATTTTTTGATTTGTAAGATTTAATCATATCCTTAGAGACTTTAATTCATTTGCCATGGTTAGAGACTTTATTATTTTTCCAAAAATTTGATCATGAAGAATGAAATATCTGAAATCTTTATTCACTTATTTGATATTTTATGCTCTTTCAATTTAATGGAGAAATACAAAATGAAAATAGGATTTAAAAAATGTGGACTTTAATCTTTACTATATTAGTATTGTCATATTTTTCCAAGCAATATTTTTATTTAAGAAATAGCTTTTAAAGCCGGGTGTGGTGGCACACGCTTGTAATCCCAGCATTTGGGAGGCTGAGACTAGAGGATCCGGGTTTGCGGCCAGCCTCAGCTACCTAGTGAGGCCCTCCACAACTTAGTGAGAACCTGTTTCAAAATAAAGAATAAAATAGGGCTGGGGGTATAGCTTGGAGATAGAATGCCCCTGAGTTCAATTCCTAGTACCACAAAAAACCCCAAAAAATAGCTTTTAAAGTCACCTCTTTGTTTTCCATGGCAATTTCCCGAAAGCTCACTTAATTCTGGGCTTTAGTTTTTGTGGAGATATCCTTAAAAAATTGTGTCACTCAGTTTTCCCTGTGTATCCCTTCTACCTTTTTTTTTTTTTTTTTAAAGTATGCTCATTAGCCCTATTTTTTCTCATTTAAAAGTCCCCTGTTTTTATTTTCACATCATTTTGTATTATAGGAATTATAATTCCTATGGCTTTTGAACCCTCTGCAGAACCATTCATTTCTCTTATCTGTTATTTAAATAAGAGATTTTTAAAAAAACCTTGTACGACACTGGAATTTCTTTCTATAGTTTAAAAATATTAAATCATGAACATGTTCACTTCCCTTCAACTTCCTGTAAATTTGCATAAAAATTGCTTCTTGTTTTTATATGCAAATTATGTTGAGACTCTCAGCCCTTCTCATTTATCCCTTCTCTAGTACTACTGAAAATTTCAGGCTGGCAAATAATAAAATAATAGGATTTAAAAAAAATAAAATGTGTTTTTTAAAAGTCTCGGAATTTTATGTCCTTCAATTTCTTTATAGTCTGTTTAGTATCAAGAATAGAATTTTCTACATTTAGTGTTTAGGTCCATCACTACTATTTCCAAATTTACTATCATCTGAATTCTCCATGGTTTGTTCTCAGCCTTGGTTTATGATATTCCTCTTCCTGATACTATTCTATTCTGATGTAGAATTAAGTAATAACCGATAACCCTATTTATAATAAGTAACTTTTGTGATTCCTCTTTCATGATGTCTTCTTGACTCTTGAGAGATGTGACACCTTACACAAAGCTTATCTCCATGACTCTTTCTCAATTCTCCCTATAGTATAGTACAGTAAACCTCCCAGAACACTATAAGACAATACATTACCCTTCCCAAACTGACTGGGTTAGCTCTGATAATTGAGATGTGAATATTTTAAATTAGTTAATTTAAGAATGTATGAGGTGTAATGGTGGTAGGTCTGATTAAGAAAGTCACCAAAGATATGGTTTTTATTTTTAAAATCAATAGTAAAAGAGTACAGGTTTAATATTGCTAAAGTAATATTATGCTACATTTTATGTCTTAAAATAATTGATATTATATAATTAACTTCTGCATCCTTTTTTTAGTGAGCAGTTTTGGCATTCCTGCCATCTTCATTTTCTTTATCAGCACCTTTGCCTTCACTATCAACTAAATTATTGCAAATTAATTTGCTTTGTTGCATACAAAGAACATTTTTTCTTTTTAAATGTTGAATGTATTTCTGATTTTTTGACTCTGAGATAGTAACTATTGTCTCTAGGGTTTCACTGTGATCCTAAATGCACTGAATAACTTTGATGCTTACTTTGCAAAATACTTTGAGTAACCTTTACATAACCCACTTGGCAGACTGAGCACGGATGTTCAAATTCCATCCTCAGTACAGGGGATTATTACAACTTAGTTATGTCACAAGGATGTCTTGCCAAAGCACCAGCCTTCAGCCATTCTGAAACAAGGCCCAGCTCTTTTTCTTCTACTGAATTGTGGAAGGGAAATCTCAGGTCAGAATTAGCTTTGCTTCAGCTTCAGTATTTTTCACTACACCCAAATCTTTTATTTTTCCCGAGTATTGCCAGTAAAAGGGTTTACCACTTCCAAATCAATGAATCAAATCCATATATACTTGAAGAAAATACATACAAAAGGCAAGCACTAACAACTTTTTTACAGAAGAGGAATTCTGAGGATAAATTTAATTTAATCTATTCTTTCAAGATAATTTTCATTACATCGTGAAAATAGTTTTGTTCAGAGAAAGTACATTGATATATGCCCTTAAATACAATTTTCAATGGCTGAATGAGATGAGGCCAAATTCAAAGAGGGCTAAGATTATTGGCTTTGAAACCGGGTGGTATTCAGTTTCAGAACTTGCAATATATTAATTAGCTATATAGTAATCTAGGGTTAGTTTATTCATGTTTAATTTTCCTTACATTTAAACCAAAGGTAATTATTCTTACCAGGTTTAAAAATAATATTTCAGTAACTTTCCAGTTGCAAACTTTTTAAAAATTTTTCGTTAGTGTCTGCTTATCTAAAATCAAAATCCTATGTATTGAACCTAGGGACATTACACCACTGAACTGCATCTCCAGTCCTTTTTTTATTTTCCTTGGAAATAGCTTCTGACTAAGTTACCCAGGATGGCCTTGAACTTGAGTTTTCCTGCCTCAACCTCCCAGGTAACTGGGCAATTTTCCCATTTGAAATTGCAGAATTAAGTATATTTTCAGAGGCAAATCCAGCTTGTAGAATTTGTTTACAGGATTATATGATGTTTGTGCAGAATTAAGTAAAAGGTCTGCATGTAATCAGTGATCCATACATTCTAACATTTCTTTGTCCCATCCTCCATCACTGATTCAGATTGAGAATGTAAATTATATGTATGAAAGTGCCAAATATGACCATGTCTGTACATTATAATAACATCACTTAATTTTCGATGGAGTAAAAAAACCCTCTAAAGTTGATTTTTCTATACATCCATATTTTGTGTCAAAGTTCTTTTGATTTCCAAATGCCTACAATATATGTGCCTCTTAGAGGAGTGAATTCATGATAACACATTATCATACACATGCACATGCACACACAATTAGGAACATTGATGGTATGTCATGGTCAGACTTTACTTATGATAGGAAGCATCCCCTCTTTTATAAACATGGAAGAAGGATCATAGAGTTGCTATGATAATGAAGTGGAAAAAATCTATAAATGGAGTAAAAAATATTAAATTTGCCTCTTATTTTACATCCTCTGAAATACAAAGCATTGTAAACCCTCCCTCCTTTTGAAGTGAAAATAATTTGTATCCAATAAAGTTGTTGGGAAGATTGAGTGGGAGCATGAATGCAAATGTGTTGAATTAATTGCAAACTTATTGTAGTTGAACAGAGTGTTAGAAAAGGTATTTTCTTGTTTTATTTTTTGTTTGTTGCCATATTGGATTGAAGAACGTTCAGCCTGGTTTATTTTGTATTAGACTAAAATAAACAAGAATTTCTCTCTCGTCCCACCCTTCCTCTCTTTCTTCCTCTTCAAGGAAGTTAGGTGTACCAAATCATTAGATTATATTAAGAGAGAAAACATCCCATGCTAAAAACAAGTTTTATAAAATTTGAAGCACTAGCTGAATATATTAAATACTTTTTTCATATTTAATTTGTTCAAAATATATCTGAAAGTTTCTGATAATTCATAAATAGATTATATGGCACAAAGCATACTTTTCTGTAAGAAATTCTTACCAGATGAATTTGCTTCTGAGAATTTAGTTTTGCAATTTAAAATGAGAAAATTGCTCCTGCCCTAATACATAGGACTTTTTAAAGATAAGCTGAGATAGAAGAAATAAAAAAAAAATGTTTACAACTAAAAAGTTAAAGAAAATTTATTATTTTCTTATTTTCCTATGACACAATAGCAGTATTCGCTTTCACCTTTGAATTTTAAGGTTCCTAGACTATTGACCTAAACATTCATGGCAGAAAATTTGTTTCTCCTACATCCATAAAATTTTTTCCCTATACTTTGATGTAGAGTTTTTGCTGATTTTGCACCTTTTCTTTTTCAGTTTACCTGAAAACATTGTACAACAGAAATTAAATTCTTACAGTCCTATTTATGCTCTTCTTTCTGATTATTGAAATGAAAAATTCTTCTAGTGATTAAATGTTCTTACTTTCAGAAACAATGCCTTCTTCAAGATTTCCTAATGCATTAGAATAAATGCATCAGGAAAATTTTCCCTAAATATTTAAAGTACTTTTGAAAGTAATATTGTCTATAGCAATATGAAGACATCATTTACAGTATCTTTACATAGTTGTTTTATTTACCTTTTAATGGTAATTATCATAGAAAATTATCTCCAGAGGTTCCTGGCTTCAATATATTTTTATAGGTATATACTGAAGTGATGTATACTAATTATGACAAAAGTAATATACATGGCTGATTTTTAATACAAGGGACTACTCTAAGACCTTTTTTTAAAAGGAATTGGAAGGTTTGAGATATAGCTCATTGGTAGAGTGTTACCTAACATCAGTGAGGCTTTGCGTTCTATTCCCAACACTGTTACAAAAGAAAAAAAAAAGGAATAAATTATAAAACATAGCTTATCCCAGTAAATTAACGGTAAAAAGGACAAAGTAAGATAAACATACCCTCCATGATGATGATGATGATGCCTTCAACCCTTCACATTTCAAAGAAATGAAATGATGGTTAGAGCAAATTAACTAAGACCGCAGTTTTTAGGTAGGTAGAGACATGGTATTATCTCAACTTTATGCCACTGTCAAATTGATTTTGTGTGGTCATTCTCAATATTTGTTCATAAGCTTTCAGTATCATATTACAAACCAGTATCTTATGAGACCAGCTTATATATATTTCTTAAGACAAAGTAAAGTCAAATCTGTAAAACTCCTTACTAAAAATTTTTACCCACCTAGAATAGTTTAAGGGAATTCTAATCTAATATAAATCTTAGGAACAAATTTTAGTAAAAGTCAGTTCTGCAAGAAATGACCCCATTTATTTAATCTTTTCAGGCCTAAAAGTACTGCATGGTGAAAAAGAAAATAAAGGCACCCACACTGGTCTGTTTAAAATGCATGCTCTGAGCCGGGCATGGTGGAGCACGCTTGTAATCCCAGCATTCGGGAGGCTGACACTGGAGGATCGGGGTTCGTAGCCAGCCTCAGCTACCTAGTGAGGCACTCCGCAACTTAGTGAGACTCGGTTTCAAAATAAAGAATAAAAAATAGGGCTTGGGGTGTAGCTCGGAGATAGAATGCCCCTGAGTTCAATCCCCAGTACCGCAAAAAAAAAAAAAAAAAAAAAAGCGTGCTCTGCCTCAGTGATATTTAAAAGGATTCTGTTTTGGCACATTTGTCATGTTTGAGATCCATTTCTGGATACTGTCTTACTGTCCATCCTGGTGGCTTACAAAGCAATGATTTAGCAAAGCTTATTTCCTTTTAATATTTCCTTCTGTGTATCATGTCTGAACTCCTCATCATGCATTACATAAGCTGGCCTGATTTACCTACCCTAAGTCCCACTGAATTTTAACAGGAGCCCGGAAATCCAACTAGTTTACTCATCCCTGTGTTCTCCTCACTTGTAATTATTTAATCTTTTTCCTTTTTTTTTAAATCTGTGTTCTTCCCTTAGCCATGTGACTACTGTTTTCTTTTCAAAGTCTTATCTGTACAGCAATAGACAACCTCAGGCCTCAGGTCTTCAGGGAAGTTTGCCAGTTTACCCCAAATCACAATGAACTCTCACCTCTCCAATTCCTGTATATTTTTATTACAATATTTAGTTCTTAAATACATATTACAGTGTGTTATCTCTTTTTGTGTTCAAAATTCTCCCCCTTCACCTGATTATTAAATTGGATCTGATAAATTTACTACATTTTTTACAAGATCTTTTCAGCTGCAAACTTTTAGTTAAAAACCTTTATTGATAGGTAGAGGGCTATGTGTCAAGGACACTTACTCTAACTATGTTGGCCACCTTCCCATGGCTTTAAATGTTGGGTAAAGTCATTTTAGTCATCTGTATCTAGACCAACAGTCTTCAATGTTTCTGAAATAATGTCCAGGTTTAACCTTACTTATGATAAAAGGAGATAATTTAAATCTCTAGATGGCTTTATAAGTTGGGTGAAGTCATTTTAGTCATATGATTCTAAACTGATAATCTCTGATGTATCTGAAATAATGTCCTGCTTTAACTTTGATTATGATAGAAAAAAGAAAATTTAAATATTCATAGATTTATAAAGTAGCAGTGTGTGTGTGTGTGTGTGTGTGTGTGTGTGTGTGTGTGTGTATATAATTTTGAAGTATTTCTTTGGACTTATGATTATATGAATTTATGAACAAATTTTTAGGACCTAACCCTATTCTAAAAATTAGTCTATGTCCCACAAAAGGAGGACCTCCCAAAACTATTGCTTAGTCTCCATCATGGATAGAGCTTCTGTAATTTATGCTAATTAATAATTTACTAATGCATATTTTTCCATAAACTATTTGGTTAATATGAAAAATTCAGTAGAATACTCTGAATGCCTTATGTTAGCCCACATGATCACAATAAAGTATGTGTGCTACTGTACAGAAATAGATATATAATAGTTCTACTATGTTTTGTGTCTTTTTTTTTTTTTTGGTACTGGGGATTGAACTCAGGGGCATTCTACCTCCAAGCTACACCCCCAGCCCTATTTTTTATTCTTTATTTTGAAACCAAGTCTCACTAAGTTGCAGAGTGCCTCACTAGGTAGCTGAGGCTGGCCGCAAACCCGGATCCTCCTGTCTCAGCCTCCAGAATGCTGGGATTACAAGCGTGCGCCACCACGCCCAGCTTTTTTGTGTCTTAATTATAGTTAAAACACCTCATGCTTCTCTATCAGTTTGTATTTGCAGTCCTATCACTCCTCTTAGTCAACAAATGTGTGCTTATTGTGGATGATATAATGTAGAATCTATCTGCATCAGAACATGACTCAAATCATGGCCTACAGAACTATGTTATAATGTATGGTTCTTGTACTTTTATAATTTTCCACCTTTATTTTTAATTAAGATAACTATTGTATTTCACCTTTTGGGATAGTATTAGGGACTTCACTCATCACTTGCACTTGACCTTTTACAAAAAATGAGTACTGCTATAGATCCTATTGAATGAATTTGTGTAGAGAGTAATTTAGGACCAAATTCCACAGTAAGCAAATACATTCTGAATGTCCCAGGGGCATAAATAAGGTGAAGTAAAAATGCTTTTCATTTCATATGGATGTGTTTTGTTCCCTTGAAGTGTCTTCATTCTTTTGGTCCTCCAACATTATATACTGCAACATAAGAACATTCAACAGGGAAACTCCTGGCTAAATAATTTTTTCAAGCCTATCATACTTTATTCATTTATTAAATGAACATAGATATAAATGTAGGTTCAAGTTAAGACACTGAAAGGGGGAAAAACAGACCAGGACAATATAGACTAAATTGATAGGTCAGTTCCCTGACTTATCAATCAACCGGTTATCACTCATATTATCTTGGGCTATTTGGCATTTCATCAATGAGCTTGATTGCTAAGAGATATCTAGAAATTATTAATAAATGTGAAGTACAATATGATACATATGCATATATATAAAGTTTACAAAGATATTGGGTTATATTACATGATTTTCTTTCTGCTTCAAGTGGTCTAGCTGTCTGACTCACAGAAACATATGTGAAAGAGGTTGGAAGAGTATTAGCTTAAATATTTTAGTAGCAGAATTTGTATACAAATTGATCAGAATAGAAGTTTTATAGTTGAAATTTAATTAGATAAAACTTTATGTGGATGACAGTTCTGTCATATATAGTTTTAATTACACATTTATTATAAAAATCATACCAGAGTAATTATTTTATATAACATTGAAGTAAAGAGATAACAAATAGTGTTAATATTTGAGACATGACTACATAGGGCATTTAAAACTATAAGTGTAGAATTATCCATGTCAGATATTTTTGGGTGATTTATGGACTTCCAACTAGATTTTATACTCATGGCAGTCAGGGTTTTGTGATCAGTTTTGGTCCCCAAATCTTAGTGATGATAAGGCTGAGCATTAGTCTAGTCATTAAATACATTAAATAATAGCTTTTATTTTTCCATAAATGTCATAAAATTATTTCATGATTACTAATACTAGTTAACTACAATTTATTGAAAAATATACATTTTTCAACAAGAAAACTAAAAACTTAATAATTTTGCCTTTAATATAAGTAAAACTAAGCTTCCAGTTAAGTCATAAAATTCTGAAAATGACTGACAGTCATAGTAGTAATTTCCTTTCATTGAGACCCATATGTGAACCAATCATTGTGCCAAGTATTTAACATAAATATCATAATTTGACCTTGCAATGCAGAGATCATTAATTTACTTATTAAAATTTGTATTTAAAATCACAAACATATTAGTATAATTATTGCAAAACATGCTCTTACCTATAATGGAGAAAGATGACCCACCAAGAACAACAGAAAAATAAGTAGAAGGCTGTAAGTAGAGATTGCCATGGGATAGTCTCTTCCTCGCTGAAGAGCTATCACTCGAAGGGAGTTTGAAACACTAATTATGAACAAATATGAGTACATATGCTATACTATCTGATTTAAACCCAGCTTCTTAAACTCCATGATGGTGAGTCTGTTACCATCTTCTTTTGTTTTCCACCTGTTATGTTTTGAGGTATTAGGGAAGCAGTTTCACCTTCACCATAACATTCATGAATGGCCAAATATCTTCTCTTCTGGATTATTTTGTCTGGAACCCCCGCATAACTTTTCGTGTCTATCATTTGTTTCCCCTTATGGGTCTGTTGTTAATCTTTACTGAACCATAAAGCAATTGTGAGAAGAATCACTAGGTTTGGGATTAACATGGAGTGTTCACTAACGCCAAGAGCAAACCTAGCCCAGAACCTAGTCTGGGCTTTGGTTAACTCCAGCTCAGAGAGTGAACAGTAGCAAACAACAAATGCTGGTACAGAGAAACAGGACAGGCATTGCCTCTGAGGAAATGGAAAGAATGCTATCACACAGGGCTGGGAATGGGTCTTGCAAAACAGTGATGCTTCTTCTTCTCATAACCTGGAT